>BMAT01012950.1:42844-53019 GCA_019649035.1 Elysia marginata
CTAACAGATGGTAGATGTGATACTTTTAACATCCCTAAAATCATGAAAGGATAAGGTGTTCAAATACTGTTGTATCCATGTGATAAACTTTGCAATATTTTGTCTCTATTAGTCAAGAAGCAGTATGGCAGAGTGGTCAGCGCATCGGTCTCGTGATCTGGTGGTTGCAAGTCCGATTCCTGACCATGCCATGCTGCAATTGCATTCAGAACGCAATTTACCCTAACTTTCCCAAGTCCACCCCACCTGTAAAATGGGTACCCAGCTACAGGCAATTCTTAAATTTGTGATATGGGTCTGCAACACCCTGCGTATGGATAAAAAAGTGGCTTTTCAATGTACTGGTCTGCTAGGGCATTAAATCGCTGCTCTGTGGCGACAGAGTTTTGCCGATTAAAGAAGCCAAATTTCCTGAAAGGGATTAATATGGTGTAAACGAAGAATCAAAAACATGGCAAACAGTAACCCATCATTGCAAGTAAATGTGACAAAGAACATGCTCTAATCTTGGCATGCAGCTGGCTCAAATTTCAGCCGTTTTTTCTTTCTTTAACTTTTAATTCAGGTCTTACATATCTGAAAATAGTGAGTGGATTTCAAAACAAACATCAAAAATTAGAAAAAAAATGTCATACATAAATAACTGTACACACAGGGTAAAATGTAGAAGAGTGGGTGTGGTGTGTATGTGTGTGTGTATGTATGGCAGGAAGAGGGAGGGAGTCAGAATCTTTGAGATCAATATCCGAAATGTTTTTCAGAAAAGGAGTTTTCAATCATGCAATATTATTTATACATAGCTATAAAAGGAAGTATGAGAGAGAGAAAGGGGGTGAAATAGGTCTACTTTTGATCCAAATTGATTTTTCCAGATACTTTATTTTGGGGTTTTATTTGGGTTCTGACCAAGGAGAGGTTAGAACAGCTGCACTCCACTGTTAGATCTAGACACACAGCAAGCAGGTGTCTACGGCAGCAAGCAGCAAGGCCAACACAAACCGAGACGCACCTATCCTCTGGTGACATCATTGGCTCTCCCGCTGTAAGCGGCGCCTCTGGTGGCATGGGGTACCACTCTTGGCGCAACACAATAGGCTTTGCCTCGGGCGGAGTAGGTGGCTTGCGCACCCTGGTACGCACCGGGGGTGGGACAGGGGTGGTGGGTGTGACAGTCATAGAGACAGTTTTGGTAGCAGAGGGAGGGGCTGGTTTAGGCACTGGTTTAGGAGCCTCCACGTGTTTGATGGGAGCCTTAACGGGCTCACTGCAGACAGAGAGGAATTCACAGACCAATAGATATATAAGCAATATACAGAAAGAAATCAAATGAAAGGAAAAGTTGTATATTTTCATTTCTGATGATACTGAGCAGGAAGATCATGGTACATCCAACGATAAACTTTCATACAGAAAAACATTAAGAATAGGGTTTAATACAAAGTTAATGAAGCAAAAATCGGTGATTTATTTCTTTTTTAATTATTGATGCTGGTGATCAATTTTTGTATTTAAACTTATCAGGAATAAGGTGTGAAGGTTAACAAAATGTTAAATTCAGAAGATATTGATGGTTTGAAAGTTTTTTTCAAAGGTGCTTATCGTATCTGTACAGTTCAAAATAGCCACCGCAGGAGCCTGATATGGCCTATAAATTTTGAGGCACTAAAACTGAAAACATTACAAACTACCTATAACAAGCACAAAAATTTACAATTGTTGTCACTGTATTTACCACATTAAAATAGCCTTTTGAACGAGGTCTCACTAGAATCAACAGTACTGTTCTCATTAAAAAGAAATGTCTCACATGCAGAAAAAAAGTAATAATAATAAATGAAAGAAATAACACAAGCAACATAATTCAAAGAAAAGACAACAAATATGCTAACTTTAGCAAACAGAAGAACAAAAAGGTCTAGTATTAAAGATAAAATTTGCATGAAATTGAATAAAAGTAAAATAACATACCGAGTAAAGCGTTGTTAAAGAGACATTTAATAGACAGTCAATAAACTACTGCTACAAGATAATTACATATCAATCAGACAACCATGTAGGCCTACACTGTACAGACGACTCAGATTATCACAATGAATTCTTTTGCAACCAGCCCCAATAGGTCCAATGTCATATAACATTATTTTTGAAAATCTTCCGTTTAAACACTCTTTTTCACCGTTTTGAAAAATAATGTTAAATAATCTTAAACCTTTTCAGAAGCCTGTGATGTATTCAGGCAATCTTTAAGGACAATGCTCCATGAAAAGCATAATTTGCTGAAGATTTTATCAAGGCCTTAGAAAGTGAAAATTGTAACATAAAACTATTGGGTCTAGTCACAAGACAATCAGCGACTGAAATTTTTTTTTGGTTTTACAGGAGACAAGAAAAATACACCTAATAAAAAAGAACACATGAAATGCAAACCTTTTGCCATACGAGCAATCAATTTGCGTGAAAAGCTAAAAGCTAAAGAAATTCCATGCATGTATAAAAGATAAATTAAACGATAGTAAGAAAAGGTTCAGTTTGGAAGGAATAGAGATAACATTTGCGAAGCGCTTAATGTAGTTAAAAAAAAATTTTTTTTTAAGGAAATACGAATAACATAACACAGTGGAAAGCCTAAAACACTAAAGAGCCAAAGAGTAAAATTAAATTAATTTTGATAACAATATTTTACATAATCTGCATTTAGACGTCATGCCAATAACCAAAGACTCTAAGCCTTTGTATAAAGATATTTAGGCAACTGAAGAGAAAATAAAGCAAACACAACATTGAACATTGGGGGGCTGAAATAAGGATTCACCTCCTCTTTGGCATTGTAAGACGAGGCAAGTTAGCGGGAAGTTTCGTCGCTGGTGCCTCCACATGTCTGGATTTTGTGCAGGTGAAACAATCATTGATTGTGATGAAAACTAGCAGCTAAATCACCACAGAACTTTTGTTTCTTCTAAATCCAAATACATTTATTAAAAGTAAGGGGGGGGGGAATTGGAGGGCAAATTCAATTTCCCCGAGATTCACAGGGAACAAAAATTGATCATATTAAAGTTAAGAAATGGTATGTGTTTATACGTCTCACAAACAGTGCAAACGAGTCCGATCTAGGAAACTTTTTTTTTAGAAAAACCCCTTTATAAGTAGATTTACTCCTCTTTTTTCTTTACATTTTCAATCAAAAGAAGTTACTTTCCACTTAACTTTTGATGAATTTATGCACTCTTCTACCTTTGGAAACTCAGAAAATGCATAGCTTAAAATAGCAATGTCTTGTAATATGAAAATAGAGACAGCCGACTTATTTGCACCGCTTGCGAGACATAGGTGGTACATTTCCACAGGTTCCGACTTAAATCTACGCCACAACTTGGGAAACACAATCTCTTCCACATTCCTTCTTCTTGCGGATTGCGCGCATTTCTTTGTGGTGTGGCTTGATAAGAAAAAATATTATGCAGCTTTAAAAAATGCTCTTCAATCACTTTTGATACAACATTTTGCACCATAGGTAGATTTAGGTCAGAATCATTAAACTGCAGTGAAAATCCACAACCACCTGCTACAGAAAAAAAACCACATGTTTGCAGTTTGAAATTAATAATAAAAAAAAGAAAAGAAACTTCCTTTCATCTCCTTCCTCTACAAAAGAAAGCTGTATGTATTTCTCACCTGAACTGTTTTTGTTTGGGCTGGATCGGAATGACTGCCTCAAACGGAGACAGACCTCCTGGTGGCTGCGTGGCTGTCGGGGTGGCACTGAAAGGGAACGAGAGAGAACAAAAAAAAAGTTGATATAAATCATACACTCTTTTTTAGTCTACAGCTTCCACCAGATAGGTTTTTCAGCGCCAAGTTCTGGTACTGCTCTGCTCACTTTGTCGTTTTCTGTTTATAAAATATTAGTTTTGAAGTCCAAAAATCAAGCTTATTTTTAAAAAAAATCTTTTTTTATTGGTGAATGAAGATGAAGAACACTACCAATGAGGCGAAAAAGAAAGTTTTAAATTTGTCACTTTTTTCCCCGTGAATTTCATTGTGTTTCATTGGCATAGTGAAGAAAAGATAAAACTGGATCCTAAATGTTCTTAAAGTTAAAACAAAGTACCCCAATGTGTGAATTTGCCTTGTAGGTTGCATGGTCTTATTTACAGCTAGAGGTAATCGGTGTGTTTTTATCATTTTAAGTTTCAGTGATTTGCGCTCTATGAATTTTTTTCCAATATTAAAGCCAAACTAATGCTGTTAAGCTCAACACAGAGAGATTTTCATTTCAGTTGAGTTTCCCAATGAAAGATAACAAGCAAACCCCTTGGTGTGGATAGAGGCAATATTCTCATTACTGCATACAAAATCATGCATGTTGCATCAGATCTAACCTAAATACAAGGGTTTGACATTGTAAAGATAAAGCAATCTTCATTGCAGAACAATACAAATGTATGATCATGCAACAGGACTTTGTAAATGGATATTTAATATAGTAGTTCTACAATTTTTGCAATCTTTTGAGGCTCAGTTAAGTTGTGGTCCTGCTTTTTTATAAGAAATAGTCATATTCAATAATAGCGATAAAATTGGTGACAGATGAAGTAATTGTCATGATGGCTAAGTCAGCAATACAGTTATTTTAAAAAAATGAGGATGTGAAGTTAAAATATGAACTTTTTTTCTTCTTCTTCTAATAGCATGCTTCATTTTTTTTTAGTACTAAGTGTGTGTAAACTTTGACTTTATTTTTGTGTATGTGGCTATATCAATGCATTAATTACCATGTGCGAACTGGATGCTTATGCATGCGGATAATATACATGACAAAAAGCACATATTCAAGCAAAAACAATGACACAAGTAAAAGATAGTCTATGAGCTTTGCAGTCATCATGATCCGGGCATATCGAATACTACTGCGTTTGATTACAAGAAAGTTCTTTAATCCCCCCAAAAATGCCACAAACAAATACATCCAAACTGAAGCTAAGCATTTAATCAATGTGTACCCCACAGATAGACACAAGTATCATGCCGCCATCAGCCAGACAGGAAAATAAAAGTGTTTCCTTTAAATTGTCTTTAATGGCATACAAAGAGCAGAAATGAAAGAAAGGCTTGGGATTACGAGAAGCAAAGCACCGAATATAGTTTTGTATACATGTATAAGATCCACAGACAAAAATTACAGACCGACAAGGCGCTCACATAGAGAGATGCGTATATAAGGTGACCACTTTGGCTCAAAACATAGTTTTTGTTGATTTCTTTGGAAATTCAAGAACTTGAATGCAAAAGTTGAGAGAGCCGTGCAAACAGTAGCCCAAGCATTTCAGTGAAAGCTGCATCAACAAACAAAAAGCCGTAGACCAGAAATTTGGCGATAGTACCACCATCAAGAAGCAACGACCAGCATGAATTCGACCTCTACAGTAGGCCTGAGCAGGCAGGAAATGTACACATGATGCCGACCAATCAAATTGTGTTGAGCTCTCTACCTTGATAACGTCCTTTGGAGTGTTGGAAGAGTTTCTTGCGGGAAATCTCGGAATACCTCGGAGATAACTTTCTCCTTATCCACATCTCTCCTACACACAAACAGCAAGATTGTTTGTTTTTTTTTGGTTTGCAACAAAAAAAATTAAGTACAGTCCTTGTTAATTTTGACAAGATGGGATTTAAAAAAAAAGCAAAAAATAGGAGAAATAATAGTAAAATCAGATTTTCAAAAATCAGTTCATTACACATAAAGGATTCAAACTTTTATTTAGAAATTAATTGATTAGCCAAATGCATGCACTTCAATGACTAGTTATTTACAGATAAAATTTGAAGTCCAATTATTTATTTTCTTTCCCCTTTTTTGTGTGAGAAGGTAGCCTATTTATTGTATTTATGCTTCCATTTTAGATAAAAGAATATAAAAAAACAATCTGATTGATCTTGAGGTCAAAGCAGGAGACTTAATTGATGCAAGTCTTGTTTTTATTTTAACGTTCAAGCTTGGTCATTTTTTTTTTTTTACAGAGAAGCACTAGACCTTTTTTTTGTTTCAAGCATTGTATTTTGGCAAAAGCTTTAAAATGTCTACCTGGACACAACCACTGTCTCCATAGGAGGAGCAGATAACTCTGGCACATAGTCTTTGAACACTTCGGAAGCTACTTTTTCTTTGTCCACATCTCGGCTGAAAGGATTTTGATTTGAAAACAGGAAAGGATTTATTAATTTGTGAGTGCCTAGTGAAGTGAGAAAATCAAAGATATGAAAAAAAATTTTCAAGTCCAGTTATGAATTAGTTGCTCGCTTTTTTCTTCTCTAAGTGAGATATCTGTAATGACAAATTATGCTTACACTGAAAAAAATATAAGAAAGTAATCAAGCTGACCTTGGGGTGCAAGGTCTTCTGCTTGAAGAATGGAGATTTATTTAATGCAAGCACCGTTATATTTGAACAAAAAAGCATGCAGAAATAAAGAGCTTAGAGCTAAAGGCAACAAACGCCAATTTTGTACTGTTGTAAAATCTTCATGTCATTGTATATTAAAAGCTGTTTTCCTGTTATTTCAATAAAAACAGTGAACCAAATTTGTACTTTTCATGATAGAATAAGATAAAAAACGAGAAAGGACTGATCATTTTTGCCAAGTTTTTAAGTCATTTTGCCCTGAAACCCTTCAAATTTACACCCCCCAAAAAATAATTATTTTTCCACAAAAGGAGCTTTTTAAGAGGTCAAGAAGATTTTTGTTGGTTTGTCTGGTTTGTTTATTGAGCAAAAGTTTCAATTTCTACCTGGATACGACCACTGTCTCCATTGGAGGAGCAGCTAACTCTGGGACATAGTCTTTGAACACTTCGGAAGCTACCTTTTCTTTGTCCACATCTCGGCTGGAGAGATTTTGATTTGGAAATAGAAAAGTATTTACTACTTTGTGGGTATGTGTGTGTGATAAGTGTGGAGACTAAAATTTCATGTCTAGTTATTGATTAATTGTGGTGAATTTTTTGTTCTAAGATTGTCAAAAGGTACAGCATTTATGTTTAAGGTATTTAAGAAAAAAGTTGTCAAACTGAAGTAAAATAATTAGAGGCTCATTTAATACAAGCCCAGTTTCACTCTAACATAATGCCATGTAGCAGTATGAACAGTTAATGGGGACAATATTTTTTCCCACAGAGAAGCAGCTATCATACCTTTAAAATCTTTAAAAGCTTTTTTTAAGAAGCAGTTGGTGGATTCTTTTTATTCTTATTTTTTTTTGGGGGGAGGGGGGTTGGCCAATAGTGTTTAAATGTCTACCTGGACACAACCACTGTCTCCATAGGAGGAGCAGATAACTCTGGCACATAGTCTTTGAACACTTCGGAAGCTACTTTTTCTTTGTCCACGTCTCGGCTGAAAGGATTTTGATTTTAAAAAAAAAAAAAACAATAAAGAATTTTCTAATTTGATTGTATGACAAGTGAGATAAAGAGAGGCAATTCAATAATGTTTGCTTCATTTCATTTCTATGAAACGAAAGAGAATGACAATCGTGTAGGCCTACTAGTTTGTAAGAGGCACTTCGTTAATGTTATTCAAGCCAAAAGGGCTGGATTAACCACAGAATAAAATCCATTAAGGTTACTAGACGAAATGAAATACAATCAGTTAGTGCAAACTAGGTACAAGCCGATAGTTAAGCAAGGACTGCTGATAATGAACAAAATAAAAATTAAAAATGAGGATGTTTTTAAACAAAGTGTAAAAAATGTTAGATAAACTGGCTGATTCTACACAGCAAGGAGAAAGATTAAAATTTAGAAAAAAAGGAAAGATGGGTCATGTTATATGCAAAAGTTATATTATTTGTATATGTTAAAATCTTTTCTCCGCTAGTTTGTCAAAACTCATGTTGGGTATCAATTTTGCTCCTCTTTATTTTTTTGGAGAGTGAGAAAGAGAAAGAATGGGAAAGGAGGGGTGGGTGGGAGAAAGATGACAAAATGTTCAAATTGATCACTACCTTGTCACAACGACCATTTTTGGAGGTTGTGCTGACGATGCTGGTTGCAAATCTCTAAACACTTCGGTTGCAACTTTCTCTTTCTCCACATCTTTCCTAAAAGCGCAGGGCCAGAAAATGGTGTGTGATGATTCGACACAAAGTGCAAAGTGATATAATTGAAAGCTGTTTATTGTATTTTAGTCCAAAAAAATTTATCAGGCTTGTGAACTTTCAGTAAAACTTAGGGGAAAAAAGAGATTAGTTTTACAATGAACTGATGTTTTAAACAAGAGAAACAGAAAAAAAATACTAAGTTAGGCTGCATATGATAAGGTAAGTGGGAGCTCAAAGCTAAAGTAACCTAAATTGTCCTATATGGTGTCGTTAAGGTAGTGGTAGCCGATGTTTTTTCATAAGTTTTTCCCCCTGTGGTTGAAATTGTCTTAAAACTAACAATTTTTTTTACAAGAGGATAACTCCTTTTTACCAAGTGTGTCAACAGCGACATTAGAAAGAAAAAAAAAAGATAGTACATTCTGATTAACCAAAGCTTCGCTGTCACGGATTTTACATCCTCTGCTCTACCTGGAAACAATAAGTCTTGTTGGTGTTAGTGACCGTGAAATTGGGGCCATGTCTCTGAAAACCTCCGAGACGACTTTTTCTTTCTCGACAGATTTCCTAAAGTTGAGGTGATTAACAAAAGCAGTGGTTTCATCAATGACCATGTTAATAGATTATGAATCATGAGTTTTTAATTAATTCTTACTTTATTTACTTTACCACATTTATTTAAATTAATTGATTAACCAAAGCAAGTGCACACAGTCTCTAAATTATGTTAATATGTGTAGCTCGATTACATGGAGAGTTAATCATAAGATTGTTAATAGTTGCATTTATAAAGGTAATGGTCTTATAGAGTTAACATTTAATAGTGCGTATATGTAGGTGATAATAATATCTAATCTACAAAGTGAAAGAAAAATAAAGTTAGTTTATATGGTATGAACTTAAAACAGTTATACAATGAAAAAAATATAAAATTAAAAGCTACTGTTAAAATAATAAGAACAAAAGAAGTGTTCACACTATAGAGCATAATTGTACTCAGGCTAAGGCTTTAAGTAATGAATAATCTAAGTAAATAAAGATTAGACCTAGGGGGAACAAAGAGCAGGAAAAAAAAGCAAAGACACTAAGAAATGTTAACCCTACCTAGAGATAAAGAAAATGCAAAACATAGGTTTAATTCACATAACATCTATTAACACGAAAACAAGTGATTTTTCCTGGTTTTTACTTAGCCTAGATTATGGGCCAGCTAAGCTACAGCAATGTTGACCTTACATTTGCTAGAAAAAAAAAAGATTTAAATTTTTTGCTTAAGAGTCTAAAGCACCAAATAAAGTTTTTAATCACTGATTTTGTTCTCTAAAATAGCTATGTCCTTCAGAACAAATAGACATTATTTCCAAGAACATGGAGAAATAGAGTAAGACTAAATAACGTTAAAAATCGTGTCCATGGCATTAATTAACAAGAAAGAAATACAAAGACTGAGTGCAATTGGTAAAGTTGGAAAGAGAAATATCACACATTTTTAAGGCAACATGATAGAAAGGGAAAATGAGGAAAATACTTTAAAAGATAGGCCAAAACATTTTACAAAAATTACTGCATTTCTAACTATTTCCATTCAACTTTGAACTATAAAGGACAGATATAGAAAAGTAAGTAAAAAAAGAGAAGGGGAGAAATATTTTTTAGAAAAACTGCAAAGCTGAGAAAAGCAAATGGGGCACCTAGGAGAATAAGTATAAAGAAACAAAATGTTGAAGGAAATGTAGATAGAAAAATTTTTTTGAAAGAAAAGAATGAAATTAAAGAAATGCTTGAAGAAAAGTGTTGCAGGAGAGGTATGAAAATAAGGAGTGTGAAAGGGAAAGTGTGGAGGATAAAAATGCATGAATTCTGAAATAAATGCATGGAGAAAAGAGATACTGAAAAGAAAATATCGAGAAAAGAAATATTGAGCAAGAAGCATGTAGGAAAAAATGTAGGGAAAAAAGAGAAATGCTGATAGCAATACTGAACTTAAAGCAAGGAGGAAAAAAATGCTGGAAAGAAAATATATATTTAAAAAAATGATGAGAAAAAAGCATGTAATAAAATATGGGGGGGGGGGGG
>BMAT01012950.1:83215-93914 GCA_019649035.1 Elysia marginata
TGTGCTTAAAGACTGGGTGATTAAATTGCACAAAAAACGACAAGTATAGAAGATGACACAGCTCATTACATGATGGAGATTTTCTACAAAATTTTTGCCCATTAACTGCCATGTTTAAAAATAAAGAGTTTTTTTTTTAATTTAATGGTTTTTCCCCCTTATATTACCATGGTTATGATTTCTTGGTACAAATGTGTCTTATTTTTAGAGTTTTATATAAGATATCACAGAGGGCTCTTAAAGGTAGGTTAGTCTAGTCACCCCAATAAGTTTGGATCCTGACTGAGTCAAAAGAACACTTGGCCAGTCTTATCTCAATGTCTTGCCATAAATGCCCATGAGTCAGAGGTTAGAAATTTTGATTCTAGAAAACAACTCATAAAAGTAAATTATTTTATTCCCCCTCTTTTTATATATTTTAAACAAAATATCTACACAAGATTTTACATCTGTCCACAGAATGCAATTAAGTTTTTCTTTTGTTAACATTTAGAAGCTCAGAAAAATACATGGTAGAAAATTTCAACATCTTGTAAAGTGAAAACTGCGACATCGAATTCGCTCCCACTTTTTGCAAGACAGATTTTAGGTAATGGACTCACCGTAGAGCTGAGCAGCGAGTTCTGAGATTTTCTGAAGCCTGGCCTCCTGGTCTGTCTTGCCTTGCTCGACAAACCTCTCCAGGTTTTTGATGAGGTTCTCAGCCTGGGCAGGAGATTTGCACTGCTGGGCCTGGCGGCCTGTGTCAATGAGTAGCTGGGCCCCGTCCCTCATCCACTGCTCACACTGAAGGGCAAGAGAGGAAAATGGTTACCACAGCCATGATTATTGATTGCCTGTTGTTTTCCTTTCAATGTAATTCCAAACTTCACCATATAATGCCCATTTTATTTTCATAAGCATGTTACGAGCCGTGTGTTCTTTTTTGCTTGTTTTCAGAGGCAGCAACAGTAATAGTAAAGGTGTGTTAAAAAGTGGTAGTATTATCAGCAGTAGTAATAGAAACAGTAGCAGAAGCGGCAGAGTTTTTGCTGATGATATTTTAGCTGCCAGTATTAATTTCTTGACTTTGAACTTTTATCAAAAGTATTACTGTTTTATTCAGTATCTTACTCTTACCTCCTATCTTTCTTTTTTTGGCATTGTAACAAGTTAGCCTTATATCAAATTTTCCAGCTGAGTTTTGAAAATGAAAGCAGGATCATCACTTTAAACCGTCATTTTCTTCAATATAAACTACAAATATAAAATTTCTGTCTGTTTATCTTCTAACTCGAGCAAAAGTAAATCAGTATCCCTGAGAGCTTTACCTCCTCCATGAGAGTGAAGTAGAGTATGCTGGTGTCTAAGTCGTGTCTGTAGTCCTTGACGCCAGTATGGAAGCTGCTCCACTTGTTGCGGAGAACGTCACACTCGCGCCGTATGTTGTCAGAATCGTAGTGTTTATCTTGCACCATCAGCTCGGCTGTGCTGATGAACTTGTGAATCTTGTCTTCAATCAGCTTTTGGTTGTAAAAGACATAAAAAAAAAAGGAAAATTTGGTAAAACGTTTTAATAGCTAATTAAAAGAGTAAAAAAATGAACTTTCTATGGCGGTTTTTTCATTTATCTGATTTTCTATAAAAAGGACTCCAATTTCCTCTTTATATTTGTATGTATCAATATCGCTCTGCTTTCACTGTTTTTTCTTCATAAGAGCTGGCCCTGAGACAAGTGTTCTTGCACTATATTTTCACAATTATTTTTCACAAGTATTCTCAGGTTGCATATAATTCATTTACCGGAGTCTTTCACAATTACTTTTTCACAAGTATTCTCAGGTTGCATATAATTCGTTTACTGGATGTCTTTCAACAACTTTCTTCTGATTCATACAGCATACAATACAAAGGTGAAAGGTTAAAGGAGAAGATACAGCATTAGGCTGCTGAATGAGGCAACTGTTATGGGCAGCCTTTTTGTAGACTGACTAGTTTCACTGTGAATGAAAACTCAGAGGAGCAAAGAGAATGCAAACTCACTTCAACAGTCTTCTCGAACTCTTTGAAAGTTTGTGAGACCATCTTGGCATTTGGGAGAGAGGTTCCATAATTTCCTCTCCTTGACTGAAGATGTTGGTGTAGCTGATCAATTTCAGAGTGGATCTGAAAGAATGAAAGAATTCGATTTAATCTGCTGTTTCATTTGAACAAAAACATTGAACATTTTTTAGATGATTTTATACATGAATAAATAAAAACTTACTAGGCCATGTCTATTTTTATGTTTATTTTTTGACTGTTTATCTTTTAAAGTATTTTTGTTTTAAATATTTTATCAAACCATAAGTCTACTTGTATGAATTACAGCTAAGAAAGATATGAATGTTTCAGGCTATAAACTCTGAAAGATTGCTGTAATGTGGGACTAGAGGCAATAATACATTCTTTTCTTTTACTTCAACATACAGATTCTTATATGTACCCTACCTGTCTCAGATCAAAGTTGAACTGACAGATCTGTAGGTTTTGTCGCAAGCGCCGCTCTTGTTCCTCCCAAGATTCGTTCCAGCGGCGCTTGCAGTCCTCAGTTACATCCAAAACATGTCGGACATCATCTGAAGCAGCTGTGCTTGCATCCTGTTACAAAGCGTCATAGGTCATTAAAAAGTGAAAAAAAAAACAATAAGTTGTAAACATAATAGATTAAAATAACTAAATAGATTTGTTTCTGTGTGTGACAATCATAACCCAAATCAACTACCAAAACAATAATTGCAATTTACCAAATAAATTGGTCTCTTTGAAAGTATCAAATCAAAGCTTCAAAATCATTAAATTATCAAAATTGAATTAGCTACAATTGAGTACAAATAATTGAAGCCTTGATAATTCAAATACTTGTTTAATTTGAGCCAAATCTACGATACTGATTTTATCCCTCCTTGATGTTACGTACTGAATCGCAATTTTGGATACTTTTAAAGTAAATTTGGTTCATTTGCAGTTTGAAATATTCAAAATTGCACCTGAGTGTGTAACTGGAGATAAAACTTTGGCCCCATTGGATTTAAAATATCCAAACTGGATTGTAACTTTATACAGATTTCAGAACAAACACAATATCCTCTAGCAGCCACATAAAAGGTTTCTACCGTTTGTCGGACGCGGCGCACAATCATCTCGCCCTCCTCGGCGGTGAAATTAACAAGCTGGGACACTTGGCTGCGCGTGGCCTTGTGTTGCTCCAGCATGGACTCTGCCTGGTTCAGGTCTGTGGGCAGGGAGGAGCGAAGGTATTCCTCCTCTGTACGCTCTATCATCTGGTCAAGCTGTTGGTCAGCAAGAAATTCGGGAGAGGGGTGAAGGGGTGGATATATTGCGTGACAAATTTCACAATGTAGTCAGTAGTAAGGGGAGACAAGGGAGCCTACAGCTTTGAACCTGGCTCAATGTTACAGTAGAATAGTTAGTTCCTCAGTTCTTATATATTTAAACTTCTATTACACTTAAATCATATCAATTTGAGGAGAAAACAAGTATTGCAATAGCTATGGTATATAAGTTTTATAATTTATCAAGAGGTTAACTGGATACTTTGGGATATTGTTTGGGGGAAGATATTGTTTAAACCTCATCTAGGCAGTATCAAGAAATATTTACAATGAAGTAAAAATTGTTAATGTTGAAAGTAATTGAAACAATGTTGCACTTTATGTACACAAGTTAATTTCAATTTTTTATGGATCAATAAAGTTCTTTTATATCATATCTTACTATTCGAATCTTAGCTTTAAGAAAAATGCTCAAAATCAGCAAAATAACCCAACAAAATTTCTGAGCAGGCCTTTAGGTTTTGACGAATGAATTTTGATTTTCTTGATTTGATGATCAAAAATTTGGAAGACAAAAGGTGTGTCCCATACCTCTCCAATGTGTTTGTAGAACTCAAGAGTCATCTTTAGCAGGACCTGGTACTCTTTGATCCTGGCCTGGAAGCGCTGGTGGACTTTCAGAAGCTCGTTAACGATCTGCTCCTTCTGGCCCTTGGTGTCTCCCTTGGCTGCTAGCATCTCGGCTGTTTTCAGATGTTCCTCTATCTTTGCCTGTGACTCCTGAGGGTTGGTGACGACAGGAAGGAATGATTGTTCAATATACTAAACATCAGAATTGCAGTATTTAAAATTTTTTCTGTTAATATCGAATCTTAAATGTGAATGAAATGACCAATGATTCTGATGGGTTTTTTTACTGTATTAAAATCTCAAGAAAAAAATATTCAACAAAAAATGATTGACGATGTGCTCTAAGCTATGCCACATTTTGTTTTCCAACTGAGATTTAAAAAAAGTGTAATCAACTTTTACAGAAGGACAAAACCAGTTTAATTCATGAGAGAGTTTTTACTTTCATCATAAAATTTCTTTTTGATTGCTTCATATTTCATCATTTCAAATACAAGCGCGATAACTGTATTCAGTAGAAAGGTGCACATAGTTATTGAAACATCAGTCAATTTTAAGTTCTGAGAGTACACAAACTGAAATAATAAACGACAAAATAAATTACTGTTCATTTTTTGTTAAATCTTTTCAAAGAATACAATTGTTTTCTATACACCCACAACATAAATCATCAACAACGCTTTGTTGATTTGATGTGCTACTACTTAGTTTACCAAGGTAAAGAATGCACTACCTGGTACACAGGGATAAACTGGTCCAGCCGAGTCTGAAGCTGTCTGGTCTGACTGAGAGAGTCACCAAGCTCACCAGAGATCAGTGGATAAAACTCGTTCTCAATCTGCATAACTCGATCAATGGTCTGAAAAAAATGCCCCGAAAAAATTTACAATCAAAGGAAGAAATAAGAAGAAACCAAAAAGGGCTACCAGATCTACCTATCAAAAATATAAAAAAAGAAGAGAGTGGGTCTTTAATTCTGGTTCCTATAAAATGAAAGGTGAACATACCTAGGCCTTATTTGAATGGCTTTCAAATATTCTGCCTGAAATACAGAAACCTTAACCCCTTTATGATATAGGTTTTGTCAATTGCGTGACGTGGCAGTTTTGTTAGAGTGGGATGATCCATGTATTTTTAACATCACTGAACTCCAAACATAATGTCGGATTTTCAAAAAACTCTGCGTTATATGCCCATCTTACACGTACAATGTACAACTAAGCAGCATTGGCAACAACAAAATCTGCTGATTTGAAGACGTACAATGAACTAGGCATGTACATACGTTTCTTCTCACCCCTGTTGTTTCAGCTCTTATACCCGATAGTCTTGATATTTTTAAAACCTTGTTATCTTTGAGTTTGCATTGGGTAAGTAAGTGCTTCCAGGCAGATTTATATAAATAATTCTAGAACCCAAGTCTAGATCTAGATTAGTGCTTTTAATTATTTGCCAGCCTTTAAAAAAATTATACAGGTCTTATCTTAGATGTGTTGATTATTTGCCACTACACTTGACTTAAGGTGGAGTCTGATCTCCAGCTAGTGGTTGCCCTTAAAGCAATATCCCCAATTTCATAAAGTGTTGGGGTGGGAACAAACAAAAAAGCACCTGACGTACATCGTGTCTGCCTCTTGTTATGACAAATAGGATACATGTACAGTATGAGTATATAGGTCATAGGTCACAACTTTGTGGTTAAGCGATAAGTTAAATAATGACAAAAAAGAACCACAAAGGAAAAGTAGATCTAGGTCTACATGCAGGGAAAACTATCATAATTTATGTTAGCAATTATACTTGATCAGCCTTTTCAACATATAGATCTAGATCTATGCATTATTGCATTTACTCTAGAACCCAGATCCAGTTGTGTCAGCTGTTGGTTCGATCTTTCTTAACATAGGCCTATGGATTACCAAGTATCATCATCATGAATATCTAGACCAACTTTGTGGTGTATTACTATAGATACATAACCCACAACCAAACAATGTATCCTAACTTCAAAAACTGTTTGAAGATGATTAGCACATTGTCTTCTTTCAGGCTAGTGTCAACCATGATGGTTTTCAGAAAGTGACCAGGTTTTTTAGCATTTTAAATTCACACCAATTATAAACTTGACAGGTTGGAATTTGGTGCCAAAAATATTTCATGATAAAAAAATACAGATAGATTGTACATAATAGACCTATTACACAAATACCCTAGAAAACAAAGAGCAAGGAGCACTCACCCTCCTGGCTTCCTGTACAAACTGGTGCCACTGGGTTTTGAACTGCTTGCTGGTCACAACATGCTGTTCCCAGGCCTCCCAGTATTTGACCACAGAGGTCATCCTCTGGTCACTCAAGGTCTGTTCAACTGTAAGGACTGCACTACGCACGTCCAGGCTAGAGTCATCGACAATCTGTGGGGTGCATTTTAAACATTGGTGTTCTTAAATCTAAATCTATGGGTATTCTGTATCTCCGGTAGAATCCCTATTGAAGGCTATTTGGTTTTCTTGTGTCTCTCTTCTACTACTTGTCTCATGTCCATACTACCCCTTTGGCATTGCTGATTTAAACAAGACAATTTTCTCAGCTTTCAAATGTCAAAAAATTTATAAAATAATCATTAATTTGAGTGAAGATATTGAAAGTTCTGTTGATTTAAAATATACAGAAGAAGGATGCTTTTAAATGGCGTTGTCTGAAGGAAAAAATTCTGACATTTGACTATTTGCTCTCGGCGCAAGATATTTGTGATTCGATAAAAATGACTTTTTGCTTCAATTCATCAAAATAATGAAATATTTCAGAAATGATATTCGTATCCTTAGAACCCCTGAGAAAACTTTATAACCTATTTTTAAGCTTTACTCAAATAATTGAGCATAAACTTTTAACTTTTAACACAATAAACCCTTGACTTTCTGAAAATGACCACAAAGAGTCCTAATTTACATTTTTTGCAGAAAACTCGCATTGACAATTTGGCCTAAACATGTTTCAACTAGATTTCTGTAAATTATATTGAAAGTGTTGTAATAGCAGGCCATTTATATGGAAAACAAGGAAGACTGGAATAACGTTTAAATCTATTTTATTTGCTCTTGTTCTCGCACGTGGACCGTATCGTCTCAGGCATCATAATCACAACATCATTACGTCATACAAAGGGATGTTACTCTAAATTAGGTAATCATATGTAATAATCATGGAAGTGCGTATTCACCCATCAACAAGTGTAAGAAAATAAGGTATAATTATCAGCAAAGGTGATATTTTTCTTATACTTTGGTAACTTCACCAACTTACCATTGTCGTCATCTGCAAGAATTCCTTGCCTTTGGTATTAAGATCTTCGAAAATTTGTTGGGTGTTCGAAAACATTTCGCGCAGTCGCTGTATGGCCGAGTCTGTGATCTCCGAGAGGTCCTCAGTTTCAGATCGAACAATATGCTCAAGGCCATCCAAGTTGCTGGATAACTGTGAACGTTGGAAGGTTCACGGTGTGGTTATTATTTGTAAAGCCAAAGCTATTTTCTTAAGAAGAATATTACCAGCTGTTCTAATATCAATCAAGTTTAGAATCTTATTGAAAAGATTTTATAAAAAGCTGAAAAGTGATTAGATATTCGAAAAAGACATATGAAAACGACATGAACGGGTTAAAGCTTCAGTTTCAAAATCCTCTAAACTTTGCAAAGTTTGCAGTATGACTATAGACATTATTTAGTGTTTGTTATTTATTTCTTGAAAATACTGCTTTAAAGTTACCAATTTCATTCCGTTTTATCATAACTGCAGGACACTGAGTGAGAGAAGTTTATGACTGATTGAAATCTGAAGTGCCTGTCTGTTTTCAATTTAGCATCAGGAATGTCACACAAAATAAATTGAGCATTGAATCGCATACTTCAAAAAATGTCATAAACACAAGTTGTACAATAGTCAATTTTGTTTTGCTAGTAGATAAAACTTTGAAACCGTAATTATTCAGAGCCTGAAAGTTTCCATCTCATGAAAAAGCTTGGAACATCAGAGACTCAATATTCTTATTCTATTTTATAATTACAGATGGATACGTGAGAGGAGAGAATCATGATATCCATACCTGCTGCGACAGTCTGAGAAATGAGACGTACATCAGGGCGAGCTGAATGCGGACCTCAACAATGCGGTAAAGTCTCTGGTACTGTTCATCCAACTGCCTGGCTCTGTCTGCAGCCTGAGTGGCACCCTGATCTCCTGACTGAAGGAGGGTAGAGGCCGCTGTCGACAGAGACAGCAGATCCGCTTTCTTGTCCTGGAAGCAAGCAAAAGACATTTACAAGTATATCTCTTAGAGTTTCAGAAAAAAATGTTTCCAGGAAAAGTGAGGACAGAGTGACCTGTCATCTTCTGTGAATAAAGTTTAAAAACATTTAAATGGTTTCATAAGAAAACATATCGTAAACCATTTTCAAAAAGCTGATTAAAAGGTCCAAACAAATTTTTTTTTCTTTAAAATGTGAGGGCGGATTATATGTCTTTGAATTTATCTCAGAGCGTTGGCTTTTATATCTACTAGTTGACCATAAGTAAGAAAATGACATTCCAAAACGAAAAGAAAATATATAAAGATCAGTTGCGATTACAAAACCTCCAAATTTTTTTAAATGGATTAAATGCTTTTTCTGTGTGCTTCATTGTAGAAAAAAAAATTCCAAAAATGACAAGTGCAAAGTGACCTGTTGTCTTTTATTATTGGCTTTAGGAAACACAAGTTAATTTGTTTGAAAAGCTGAACCATTGATGGTCAATGTAAAACACTGTGTCAAAGCAAAAAGCATTTTTTAAAATACAAATTTTGTTTTTCTGTAAATGAAAAGGCTTGGAGAAAGCAAATTTTCTAAAAACTTAATCAAGACATTTTCACTTTCATGCCAATGTCCTAGACATTGTCATCCCTTAAATAAAGCTGTACAGTTCTAGCCAAATGATTCAGAAGATTTTGAAAGGTTTTAGAGAAAAGCAGATGGTTGGGTTTAAAAGTTTTGCTTGTTATTTAGTCCAATCATTTTTCCAATACTTGACAACAAACTCACCCTGATATCCTCATCTAGTTGTTCATGTACTTCCAAAAAGTCTTTAGCACTGGCAAGGCTAGTCCCCAAAGCACCATGGCGACTAACGATGTTCTGACCAATTTGGTATAGCCATGTATGGAGCTGCAAATGGTGAAAAAATATGAACATAACATTATTTCTTTTTAAAAATTGAAATGGAAACTTCGATTAAGGAAGAAAACCTGAGGGGAATAAATACATTATATGGGTAGAAAATAAGTAAATACCTTGAAAAATGTAAAAATGTATGAATATTTTAAAAGTCCACCAGCTCGTTAGTTCCTTACCAAAGCTTTATTTTGACTAAAAAAAGCTCAACAACTTAAATATAACCGAGCACTGCAGTTTGGGCTGTGAAAAGGGCATCCCTGAGGCATATCAATGGTTTAAGAGACCTAAAGCCAAAACTATTTCTTCCCATGGCTGTAGCTATTGCTAATCTAGTGCAAACTAATTTTTTGAAGAATCATCACAAAATGACAATTGTTGCTGAATTTTGACCTTTAGAAAAACACATTGTTTGAAAGCTCGTAAAATGCTCTCTAGGGCACTGAAAATTCTTTCAAGATCTCAATCATGACTAAAGTTATTGTATCTGGCAGATAGAGATTCAGTAAGAACCAATCTTAAGAAAAAAAAGAAAAAAAAATTTGAAAGGTTTTAAATAACAAAGAATTTCGAGAGACCAACAACAAATCACCTACGGTACTTGGATGTCTTATTTCCACAGCCCATTTTAATGATTTTGTGGTTGCACATTATGAAATGCATTTACAACTTCTAATATATACCAAAGTAGTTTTTAGAAAACTTTCACCCTTTGAATAAAATTATCATTTTTTTTTCAATTTCAGCATCAACACAACTTGACTCATTTCATGTTACTGCTAGAGCTACTTTTAGAAAGTACTTCTTCCAAAATAGTTCTCAAACAAAAATAATGTGTAATCAAATACTGTTGGGGATGAGGGGGGGAGGCATTACTTACACTGCTATAGAGTTCCTCGTACTGAAGGTAGTCGTTGCTTCTCTGCCAGGCTTCAGCACGTCTAGCCTTGCACAGTGACTCAAGCTGGCTGCACTTGCTAAGCAGCTCGTCCAACTGCCGAGAAAGAAGAGAGAAAAGTGGGTGAAAATCAGTTAGATACAAAATTTGATAGCGTTTTAAAAGACAGTTTTAAGCTAGATGTTCACAGAGGAAACAACTCGTTGAAACGCTGAAATAAAAGGTATTATCTTTTATTCAATGTTTTTAAATTTTCTTGGCTCATTTCACTTGATAAGTTTTCAAATAATATTGTACAATTTCTTATGATTATTTTGTTTCTCTTCTTTTCCTTTGATTCATATAATTAATATCATATAAGTATCAATGAAAAGTGTTTGTACCTTGTGTCTCACGCCATCAGCTCCCTGGTCTGTGCTGCTGACCCTCTCAAGCAGCAGGCGGCCCTCATGCGAGGCCTCGGTAGACAGGTCGACGATGGCCTGGGACAGGCGGGAGTGCTGCTCGGCCAGCTCTGAGCTGTTTCTGGGCATGTCCATGTTGTTCAGTTGGTATTCTACATCGCCCAGTTTATTTAGAGCCTGGCAGTGATTTAGACAATATGTGGTTGTGAATCAATCATCTTCAGCTTAACATTGTGGTTTTGTACAT
>BMAT01012950.1:261059-272698 GCA_019649035.1 Elysia marginata
GAGCAGAGTTCAGATTTTGTCTGACATACAGTACTGCAGACAAATAGCAGGCATTGATGAAAAATAAATAATGAAGCAGTATGAAGCTATGATTTCGCAGGAAAGGATAAGAAGGACTGCTTTTGAAAATTTTTAATATGATTTTTTAAAATTTGGAATGAGAATAGAGCACAAAACTATGTTCTGGCCCTCTAGCATTTGACTTCAGTTCAATGAGTTGGTCAACGGGAATGATAAATTGCTCTCCAATCTCATTTTCAATAGGTTAAAGCAAAGAACAGGGATTTCACATGAGTTTTCTATGTGGTGTCAAATCTTTTTAAAAAATATTTCTTCTCCTTTGGACAGTTCTTTAATTTTAAATCAAGTATCATTTGTTTCCTTCCAGGTTGTTGGAATTCTGTTTGCCTGTTGTTTGGCTCGAGCCATCAGAAAGGAGTACGAAGTCGTGTAAACCTGCTCTGGAGTACATGTATACGTGGTGTCTACAGTTTTCTCCACGACTCAGGATTTTTTCATCGCTGGAGCATTCACTAAAGCCAAAAAAGAAGTATATTTATTATAATCTTTATCCTGTGTTTCGATGTTTTGGAATGTATCACCGTTTTGAAAATAGAGATATATGTTCTTTTGCGGACACCTTGAAGACCTTACCCCTCTGGAAAAAGGAGGAAGAAAAATTAAAAGCCCTGAAAATTGTCAAATTCTACCCTTATAAAAAAAAAAACTTGGAATCTTATTCTCTGACGGGTGTGCTTGCTTTTACATCGACAAGTTCAGCTCATTTGAAAAGGTGGAGGAACATTGTTTGAAATCTGCTTATCTCCTAATCTTGTAATATATACTGTGTTTCTTCTGTTTGTTCTCCCAGTTGCCATTCTTTCTTTTATATAATTTTTTTTTCATTATTTTTTCCCCCTTTATCTTTATTGTGGCAATGGTAAATATATCAAGCTCATTGAAATTTGAAGTATATGATTGGATTGTGTGCTTGCGGTTGTGTGGATCAGTGACTCCGCGGCGTATGTGAGGATATATCCACTGTTCTTGCTGTGATAGTCTTTGTCTGGTAATATTGTTTCCCTCCTAAATGCATAACTTTATAAACCCTAAAACTCATCAGCTGCCCTTCACAAATTCCGGTGGATGTTGTATGCTCCGAAAGGTATTGACGGGTGTTGTTATATATAATGAGTTCAGGTTTTCTTTTAGAGATAGATTTTCAAAGGAATGCCGTGAAATTTACAGATTTTAAGAAGGGCTTCTAATATTTTCACAAGTTTGCAGCAAAATGTGTAAAACTAAAGGGCAAATTTTTTATTTAATAAACTTATCTATCACGATTGTCTCTATGAAATGCTGGTTCCAAGGTAGGTGCATTTAAAAAAATTTAGAGTCCATGAAAATTTGACTGTAATTATCTCTGCGTGTTACAATACTTAGCATATCACAAATTCAGTTGTCCTCTGCTTTGTTCTGCAGAGATTGGTTGTAACTGTTGTCTGTTAGCCTCAATAGCTTTAAATTTGTATGCAAAAAAAAAAAGTACAGTTGTTTGATAAATTTTATACATATTTATACCTCTTCAAAAATGGCTTGAAAAGAATTTGCCTTCTGAAATATTGACTAAATATTTATATATGTATAAACTCACAGAATTTTATGAGATAGAGGTGAAGTTGAAAATTATAAGTCCGGCTGCACAAGCTTGATGTTAGAAACTACGGCACTTTACAATGAAGTGTTTTATATAAGCCTACTAACCAGGATTTTCGAAAATATTACTTACGAGTAATACCACCGTGCCCTCTGTTGTGGACATTTCCTTCCACACAATTTATTGTAATGTATTGTAAAAGACAAGTTAATTTTTTTCACAGAAAGATGACTTTAGGTACTCTGGCACTGTACTTTGTGTAAGCTTGATTACTTTATAAAAACAGATCAACCCTCACATCTTTTTATTTTATACTTAGTATTAAGTTCCTTGTACTTATGTTTTTTTTTACAATGATCTAAACAGTGATTTCAACAACCGGTTGTTCTAGACGGACGTTACTTATTTCATATCATTAAATATTTTTTTAATGTAGCAAATTTACAATTTTGGAACAGTTTAACCAGGAAAGAAAACATTACGTTTGCAATTCACTTAAATTTAAATGTGACATAACTGCTGCTAAGACTAATTTTTCTAGATTCACTTAATATTTTATTTTTCAATGAAAGATAAAACTTAAAACTTAAATGTGTTCTAGTTCAAAGTGCTACTGTTTTTTTCAGCACTTCATTTGATGTAAAAACTTCATGTTTTTTATATAGTCTTCTACACAGTTGATGTGAACAACTTTCACACAGTAAAATCATTTTAGGTTTATACCTTTGATGCACAATCAGTGTATTTGTAATTGTAGTTACTCTTTGGTTTTGTTTTGAATCATACTTACCTGGTGTACTGTAAACAAATAAATGAAGTGGGATTTTTTTTATATATACTAAAACTTAAGAGTATGTGGTTTTAACATGCCTGATTGAATAAATGATGCTTGTTTCCAAGAAGCTAATTCGTTTTGTTGAGTTGAATCATTATTCTTTATAATACCTGCATTAAAAAAATAGTCATATGTAAAAACTTTGGTTAATTTTGTAGTCATTAAAAAATTATCGCATAGCCAAATTAAAAAAAAATGGGGAGAGGGGGGGGGGGGGGCTGCAAATAAATATAGAGAAAGAATTTTTGCTTTTTGCTGTTTTTATTGTTTGAGTGTTAGCTTCAATTAAAAAAAAAAATTCTGATAGGTAGAAGCTGGTATTCAATTTACCATGTGTGTTTTTTTAACTTATATTATGATGCATTTTTCAATATTTTTTTTTTAAGCTATCAATTGCTCCTTACAAGTTTTGGATTATATAACCACAAAAACGTAGTAAGGTCACATCCCCTTGTAGCCTGTTCCTGCTCTGGTGTGTTTCCTTGGCACTAAGTTTATTGTTTGGTGCAAAATAATAGCCCTATCACAGTTCATTAAGTTTAAAAGTATTATGAGTTTGTCCACAAATATATTTTATTAACTTTATAACAGCTACTGGCGCATGTAGCCCCCACTGTATGAAAATTTAGAAAATTCTACTTAATACGAGTATATGACATTCCTCGACATGGGATTCTTTTGCAGTTTTGTACTACTACTAGTTAACAAAATTGGGTGACTAAAATGTATGTCTGTCTGGTGGAAAAATTTAATGCTAAATACAGACTGATGTATATGACAATACAAAAATAAAAATTTAACCAGTGATATTTCTTTGTTATTTTTTTTTTCCGTCAAAGTCTGTGTTTTCTTTCTGCAAAGTTTGAACACAAAAAAAGGATTCTTTTTGTTCTGGAATTGTTCACAAAAGCCCTTTTTTCCTGGTATTATTAGTGGAGTTAAATATCATTTGATAAAAAAAAGCATATCGGTAATTAAAAAATTTATGAGCAAGTACAGTTGAGTTCAGTTAATTTGAGCCTGGATTAAGTCAAATACATATATAGCTTGTTTAATCTGAACTCAATTCAGATGATTAATTTTAGCCTTCTTAATCTTATGTGATAATTTACTGTCAAGTCAAGTTTTAGTAGTTTTTCTTTCCTATGTGCCTGTCCTATCTCATCTGATATATTTGACCTGGTGGGTTTTGGACTTTCTTTTTTTATTGACATGTATTACAATAGTTTTCTTTTACTGGAACTAAAGAGGCTGGAGTTTTAGATAGTTAAAGTTTGTTACTTTAGGCTCAACATAGCCACTCTAGACTGTATTTCAGCTTTTTATTAAGTTGCGAATTTGGGTGTACTTATTATATTACTTTGTGTAGGGTGACTGTAACTTTCTGTAGACCTTAGGCCGCGAACATACTGCGCCCGGTCCGTATCCAGCCCAGCAACGGAAACAAAATAGAGCAACTGTGATACAGTGGAAATAAGCCCCGCCTGATCATACTTGTAGCTATCAATGATCAGATGGTGGTTTTTCACATTGTAATCCAATTGCTCTATTTTTTGTTGTTGTTGCTGGGCTGGATAAGGACTGAGGGCAGTATGTTTGCGGGCTAGTTATACAGACTGTAACTCGATGTCGACTTCAAATGCGTCTAAACACTTTTATTTTTTCTTGTTCTCTTTTTAGTGCCTAATGAAGTATTTTCATATTTGCAAAATAATAATAAAAAAAACTATAACAAGGGATCCTCTTGTTTCATCATCTAATGAATATAAAATTCAAGATCAAGAAAGATCATTCAAAATCAGTATACAGAGTTTACTGTACTTTAATTTGTGAGAAGTCAGTAGACAAAAGACCCCCCCCCCCCCTCCCATCCCTCTCTCTCTCTCTCTTACTTTTCTAGTATGGCATGCCTTTTAATTTGTTCAATATTGCATAGTAAGGTTGGTAGTAAAAAACTGAGCGCACCCAGGTGCACAGGACTACCTGCATTACAATTTGTTTTAATTACAAGTCACTCCAGGTCAATGTACATGTATACTACTTTAACATAAAGTGGAATCCACTTAAAGTCAACACCTTTAAGGGAAACTCTTGCTTAAAGTCAACATTGTTTTGCAGTCTTATTTTATACTTCTTGATATCTTTGTACATAATGTTTAAAGTCAACCCTTGCTTAAAATCAGCACATTTTTTTCGGTCCTGAGGTGTTGACTTTATCAGGATTCCACTGTATAAGCATTTGACCACCTATGGTTTCAATCTGCCTTTTTTTAGGCACAGCACTAGAGGGTTACATGTATTATTTTTAGAGGTCACGCTTTTTTTTATGAACACAGAACAGCATGATTGTGGTGTTAATTGACCGAAAATTCATTTAGCCCTTTAAGTGTCCAATAATTAATATTTTTTGCACCATTATTCCTCAAGTGTCACATTATTAATAATTTTGCAGCATAATTTCTGTTAGCTTTCTTGCTAAAATAGATAAAATGAAATCAACCGGCCGACTTAGTAGGTGAATAGAGCTAAATTTCCTAGCCATAAAGTCATGCTTAGTAACAGTAATTGTTTTTAAAAAAATTACATAATTTTATGAATTTATTGGCTCTTTTGAAAACAGCTTGCAAAGTTGTCTGATGAGTTTGGTTAAAAAAAAAAGACCTTCAAAAAGATAGTGATTTAATTGCAGTAAGCGAATTTTTTTTTCTTCCTCAGTTTTATAGGGGTCTTTTTGAAACCCTCTGTTAGCAATAAGACAGAGTGGCCTTTAAAGTTTTGAGCATGACACAGACTGAATATTTTACACTTCTATTTATCTCCTCTTACGCCTTCCAATTGTTCATTTCCTCAAATCCATTTTACTTGACTGGTCTCTCATGAGGAAGACGGGGGGCCTAGATAGCTCAGTTGGTAGAGGCCTCGCTCCGTGGCCCAGAGGTCGCGGGTTCGAGCCTCAGCCGAGCACAGTCCGGGCCCCTACTGGTTGGGTCGGTGTCAGTACATGTATAATGTGTCACCGGCTGAGGCTAAGTCATGGTATCCCCGCTAGTCTCTGGGTGGCAGCCCATACATTGTCATTGGGACCCAAGCCCTGAGAGCACCTTTGAAGTGGAATTGGGCTTGTAAAAATATCCTTCAATTCAATTCATGTGGAAGACTGCGGAGCGTTTCTGGACCTGAGATTTTAGAAGAATTTAGAATGGAATAAATTAATATTAAAAGTGTTTCTGTAATTGTACACCATGCATAGCCTACAGTTTTTCACATAGGAAAGCACCTTGTGGAAAAAAAAGATGGATCTGTGGTGTACAGCCTTCCGTATTATGCGATAGATGTAGCCTACATCTCATTAGAAACGACCATTCGCCAAATACGTTATAATGTGCAGCCTAAAACTTAAAGGCATTCCTGGAAATGCCCGATCAAAACAGGAAACACTAGGGAGTGAATTGATTTTCAGGCATTCCCCCAGAATGACCAGTTTCCTGGTTTGATTGTAACAATAATATGCTGTACAGATTCGACAGATCCTAGAAGTTGTAGGTTGTTTGGTTGTTTGAATTTTAACGTCTCTTTTCAACTACAAGGATATATCAGAGACGGTGCTTGGGACAATTGAAAGTGTGCTGCCACACTGTGACGTAGGGAGCGCTTGCATACACTACACCCAGTCACATTATCCTGACACCGGGCCGAACAGACTTAGCACAATCCATAATGCCAGACACTAGGCGGATCAGCTGTTAATATCTTATTTTAAAGTCCTTGGTTTGACTCGGCCAGGGATCGAACCCCCACCTCCCAATCTCTGAGCGAGTGTCTTACCGCCAAGCCACAGAGCCGGCCCCACAATTTGTAGAAAGTTATTTTAAAACCGCTAAAGCTTTTCAAACTGTGTCATGCACATATTGAAAGTATTGAAACCGAAGTAAAAGTTTTACTTCAAAGCCTACAATAGAGTGTCACGGGCTTCCTATCTAATCAATAATATGATGCTAAACGACAAAACCAGTTCAAGGTTTCTGGTAAACCCTCGGTTCTCAAAGTACGGTTACAAACACTTGCTATATATTTCTGTAAAAACAAAGAAATTTTAAAAGTATAGTATAAACTATAACGTGCTTTGATTGACCTCACGACGGGCTAGGCTGGATGAAATTTAGTTCCTGGTACATGTAGGAACTGGTGCACACATTATACACAGTAGCGGTTCTCTTGGCTTGGCTTGGTCCTCCCAGACTCCGTTGGCTAAGACAGCTTTTTAAAAAAATTTTGCTTTGACAAAAGGTTTTGATGCTAGGCATCCAATGCTTTATATAGACAGACATGCAGGCAAACCAATAGGCACCTAGTTATGGTGGCGATCTTAATAATTCTAACACAGATATATGGATAGATAGGTAGGTTGATAGGTAGGTAGGCAAATGAAATAGGTATAAATTTAACATTATAAAATTGTTTGCCTGTTAGTCAGGCTACTCGTGAGGTTTGTTCTAAAATCAAGGAAATTTGATATACCTCTCACCACCTTGAGCAATCTACCTTTGTATCAAAAGCATTAAGACAACAATATACATAGTTAGATAGACATAGTGTAGATTAATAGATAGTTGGAAAAGTAAATTGATAGATTGATAGATACAGAGTTTGCTAGCTAAAAAGTAAGATATACATTGTAGCCTAGTCCTACCTTATTTTTCTGCGACACCGTGTTTCTCGCTGTCCGGTTTTGGTGTCGCCTAAAATTAAGGTAGGGCTAGGCTACAATGTATACAAAAGCTCCTTATACAAGTTGAGCACTGTATTTCACGACACAAAAAAACCTAGAATCCAAAAAGTAAGATAGATAGACAGATAAACACGAAAAGAAGGCATAAATGGGATATATGGGTAAAAAGACAGGCAGATAGAAGGATAGATGGAGCGGAAGATATAGAGACAAAGAAAAAAATTGATAAATGGAACCAAGATTTTAAAAGATAATTTTAATGAACCTTAGTCTTGTGAAGGTTTTCTCTACGTCCAATACTATGTAGGGCCTATTATCACGAAGGTTTGATGAACCGTAAAGGGCGAAGTAATGATTTCAATTTAGAATTCCTATCGTGCTTCTAATATGGACCAAAGGCCTTAGAATAATACTGAATAAACCTGCACTCAATTTAATTGAGTGAACGTGTTAGTGGTCAGATTTTTTTTATTACGCTTTCTTTATTATCTTATTGCGGTTAAATTAACCTTCATGTCTTTGTCCAATTATAATGTAATTTGAAGCATGATATAAAATACACCACGATCAATGCCCTCCACCATTGTCAAGGTATGCAGCACTGTTTAGGTCAGGGACATCTAAGCGCCACGCGCTCCTGACCTGGGCAATCTTTCCTAGATGACCCTAGCCTTTTCATTCCCGTAAAACCGGCTCCTCAGCCTAGGGGTAAGACACTCGCTCAGAGATCGGGAGGTGCGTGGTTCGATCCCCGGTCGAGTTCAAATTGGTATAAGCAGCTGATCCGCCTAGTGTCTGACATTATGGATGTAGTGCTAAGTCTGGTCGGCCCGGTGTCAGAATAATGTGACTGGGTGTGGTGTATGCAAGCGCTCCTTACATAACAGTGTAGTAGTACGCTTTCAATTGTTCCAAGCGCCGTCTCGGACATAACCTTCAGTGTAGTTGAAAAGAGACGTTAAAATTCAAACAACCTAACCTAACCATTCCCGTAAAAATACACAGGCAAAGGATAGGCGGATAAATTTTAAAAAGTATAACCTGACTGGAACTGTTTCACGTCAAATTAAAATTTTAATCTTATTAATTCCCGTTTGTATAACCTAAAACCGGATGTGTGTATATTTGTGTGTCATATTATGTCATAACAATGTTCCCCCCATGGCCCGCCCTTTAGACTGCACAAAGTGCAGACCTAAAAAAAAAGATTTTATATCATAATATTTATTATCAGTAGTCTTGTTCAGCGAAAATACACTTCAGAATTCTACACCCAGTTTGGTGAAATGAATGAAACTGAAACTGAAAGTGAAAATCGGCGATATTCATTATAGTTCATCGGTTTTAAATGAAAAAAAAGAAACAAAAACAAGAAAGAGGACTGGGAGGGGCAGGGCAATATCAGTAGGAAAAAAAGATGAAGTGTCGGAAATTCCAAAGTTATAAACGTTACATTTTTAAAAACTAACAAAACTGTTCAAGACGGCGCGTCGGTTGATATTATTTTACACTGCAGCCCCCCCCCCACCCTTTTTTTTTAATCCACGCTTTTTATTAAGCTTGTTTTCCTTGAAAATAAACCTCTCTCGACTAACTTTTAAGGGCTATAGATCTAGTAGCAATTTAAAACTTATCTCTACAAGTGCAAAAAAAAAAAAAAAAACAAAAGAAAAAAAAAGCAAACAAATATTTTGCTGTTAAGTTTATTTGGTTTATAACTTGCAATAAAAAAAACAAACATTTTATCAGCGTATGTAATGTCTATGGTTTCTATACAATCGTTTTATATTTTAAAAACAATTCACTTGGACACAGACTGTGTAAAATATAGGCGTGTTGCTTTACCAGTAAAATATATCCCATTTAAAACACAAGCAACCAATACAAACTCTTTCTTTAAAGTTCAAACACATCTTCGGTGTGTATAGGGCTACTTAATCTATTGTAACGCCTTTATCTTTTTCGGCTTTATCTTTTTTATCTTGATCTCTTTTTTTTAGCTGTGCCTGTTCCTTTTTAAACCTCTATCTCATATCTCTTTCGCCCCACATTAATATCTTAATCTTTTGTACGAGAATTTCTCTCCATTTCCTTTGTTAATATCAAAGACCATAACTAAACAAATATTATCCCTTGCCACTTCACATAATGGTTTCTTTTTCGTGCCATTCCATAGTCTTTTCTCATTGGCTAAGCACGGTGCGTTTCAAATCCATCTTTACATTAATAGACGGAATGCGAGCCTAATGTTTTTAAAGTGTTTATACAACTGTACCCCCCTCCATCTCCCGTATAATTGGGTCTAACCTAATGCCAATCTCTAGTAAGAAAGACATTCGAGCCTCTAAATTTAGAAAAGAAAGGTGCTGATGATATTATCAAGAAATTAAACTTAAGGTACATAGGTTCATTTCGCCCAGCTCTCAATTATCTCTTTGAAACATCGGCCTACAGAAATGTTTGATGTTTGACTCGGCATTAGATTACGCTGGCTTTAAAACATTCGACCTTGACATCAGTGTCTTTAAAAAACCTAATGTTTTTATATACACCGGTTCCCTTTCATAATTATGTGAATTCAATTTGTATAATTGTATATCTTAACAGTGGTTATGGGGGAAGGGGGAAAGGGGGGGGGGGGTGCGCCAACAAACTGACTGAGTTTCGGTTGCTCAAACGATGTCATACTATTGATATAAACGATGGCCTCAAAGAACATTCACATTGCCACTCTTATCTGTTCACTGTACAGACTGAACTTCACGTTTCAAAGGTTTGAATAGGCCTATAGGTGCTTAGCAAAGTCACACAGCCCATAGTTCTTGTAAGTAGGCCCTATTGTTAATAGTCACGCGCTTATAACCAGCCATTTTACTGCTAAAAATAGAAGCGAAAATTCCTGACCGCAGCAGCACTTGACAGCGCTATCGTGATAAATTGTTCTAACTTCCATTTTGGCATAATGTGTGGAACCAGTCATAGCACCTGAGAGAGGGGAGAAAAAAAATCTTTCCTTTAATTGGGTATTTTAAACTGTTAAAAACCCTTGAGCCCTGAACATAAAGTCTCTGTACCGTCGTTTTAAAATGGTTCAGTTTTTATATTTAAACTAAAACTTCAAATGGCTTTTTTTTTTTTTAGCAAATTTACAAAAATGGAGATTACAACAAGATAGAACTAAGGCTGCGATATGTAAAATTGTACATGTATTCCCCCCCCCCCCTGTCTCTACCTACTGTTTATCATCATTCTACAGTAAGATTATGTACAAAATTTAAACAAAGCATCAATTCCATCTTAATGTCCCCCTCTTAAAAAAGAAAGATAGGCCTACTAGTATAGCTTACAGACAAGAATGACTCCCCTTTTCGTTAGGAGTGAGGATCTAAATCTAGTTTTTAAAAATATTTTGGGAATGCTGAATATCCTTTCACGCTTCCATAGCGTATAATTATGAAGAAAAGTTAAGGAAACTTTTATAAATTGACATAGTCAGTATGCGAAGTCTACTAGTTTTCTTAGACACATAGGAAGATTAACAATGAGTAACTTAAACCACGAGAATTGAGCTTCACAATAAACGAAATGGTTTTAATAGAAAAAAAAACTCTTTATGAGTTCAGCGATGGATCATCGACATAAAAAACTATCCATTAGTGTGTGTAAAAAAAAGTCACCTCCGTACATCAAAACGAGACGCACTTCTTGAAACCAGTGAGTGCGAAAGTGTTCGTGCACCCCAACGATCTTGGCTTCCTCTTGGCAATAAAATCACGCATGGTTGATAAAGTGTGACGAAATAACTATGTAAACACTCTTACCCAAGACTAATATTAGTTTTTATATCATGTTCTCTCGTGTAAGATAATTACTGTCTCTTGTTTCGTTTTTATATTTATCGATTGACAAGATAGATCCCGATTTTCATAATCTTTCTTCTTTTTTAAATGTTTGCGTTATTCTGCCCTCCCCACCCACCTAAACCCAAAAATTATGGCCACACAAGATGTGTCATGAGATTGTAAGTCAGTGCGTAAAATGTGTCTGTCTAGTTTTCAGAGAGAGCATCAACATCACCAGACCAAGGACTACAAGTAACTGATGTAAGCAGAAATGGTTTTTAAGCTCAACGAGGTGTATCATGGCACAATTTATTTAAAGTAACTGATCAGTTCAGATCTCATCCGTTCATACCGAACAAAGCCTTAGCAAACAATCGATAACCGATAGGTGAGGGGGAGGGGGGGGGGGTCGTGGGCGAAATATAGACACTTTTTTTTATCAGGAGGTACATATTTATGTTTTAGATAAGTCTGAAATAGGTAACTGATCGAAGTTTTCCAACTAGACTGGATTGAAACGAGAAGCCTGATATAATTTATGCTCAAAGAGAGAGAGAGAGAGAGAGAGAGAGAGAG
>BMAT01012953.1:20416-33007 GCA_019649035.1 Elysia marginata
TTATTATTATTATTATTATTATTATTATTATTATTATTACTTTTATGACATTTAGTTAAGTATAACAATAATCGAAGGCGAAAGGTACCATCAAATTGCGAGGAACTTGAGTGAGGGTCATCGATCCTCGGAGCGAATATGTGATTATTGCGCCTCCAGCACTGAACGACCCTTTCATACAGCCGCAATAATTAGGAGCACGGTATTTACCTACAATCTTGTATTATACAACATGCTTGCGTCACCACTACGTAAAAACACCTCCCGGACTTTTAATTTTCTTTTTTACTAGTAGTATCGTATGGCTACACCTCCAGATTATATTTGTTGAACCAGGCTAATAGGTCTTCACCAGCATTATGGACTGTTTCATATCCGCCATCTAGTTTCGTAACTGGGCAGTTTAACCTTTTCTTCACCAAGAACTTTCAAGATTAAAGGTTTTTAACCAAATTAAGGTCTTCGTTGATAGCTTATATGGAAGCGCTCCAAATTTCAAATCTGTACTTTTATTACTTTTTATGGTGTGCCCCTTTATCGATTACAAAGAAATACAAGATTTTTAAGAGTAGATGGTCATTTCCCGAGACTCGTGTTACAAAACTGTTGGACTGAGTACCGAAGCGTACCACAATCTGGAATGTCTTTGATAAACCAATCGACTTTATAAATTTCTCCTGGATAAAAAAAATGAAGAAGGTAGCAGCCTTCATTTACAAAAGTCATCTTGAACCAAATTTATTTGGTTTTGTGAAAGTTTTGTTTTAGTGGGACTTATAAGTCCCGCTGGTAAGCATAGCGTTAAAACAATGTAATCAGTTGTTTCAGGAGCCTCGCAAAATCCTTGGCACATTGGAGAGTGTTTCAGTTTCCACTTGTGCATCATATAGGCGGTCTTTGCATGTCTTGTCCGAAGTCGGTTGGTTATCACCCAGTGCTTTCTGCTTAAGGTTGTGAAGCCAGGAATAGTTTGGGTTGGGTTAGTTATTATACTTCCACCTGTTGGAATGTTATTTTCCCATTCTTTCCTCCATTCTTCTGTTTTTTTTACTAAAGATGCTTAAAAGTGCACAGCATGTGTATGCTTGCAGTAATTAAAACATGTTTAGGTATTTCGTTTAATGAAGAAGATAATGTAATAAATGATCCATATGTGGTCAGCCAGTTTTGTTTAAACATTCTTATACACTGACAATAAAAACAGTACACTCCGAGAGCCGATACATTCAGTTTTTCATTCACACTTTTAGTTTTATATCTCAACGTAATAGCGCCGTTAAGAATGTTTCATCTCTCGTCTTAGTTTATGCCTTATATTTTTCTTTTAAATAAAACTTTTTTACCTTATATTTTCGTTCAAATAAAACTTTTTTACCTTATATTTTTCTTTTAAATCAAACTTTTTTTACCTTATATTTTTCTTTTAAATAAAAAAAATTGTTAAGTCTCTATACAAGTCGCCAGCTTAGTCATTGTCTCAAATTGTGGATTACAAACACGAGAATCTGAAGAAACTTTGGACAGAAATAATTTTTTGCCCCCCCCCCCCCTCACACACACGCACGTCAACTACTCATAGCAAGTTTCGATCATGATTTAAATCGTGATTTTTGCATTGGAAATAAAATGTTTCTTGCGATCATTATTTTCACCCATAGGTATCCAATTTAATGTCACAGGCTTCCTCTTCTTTCCCAACACACGCTGGTTTTCTCTTGTTGTGTCATTATTTTGGCCTTAAATTCATTTCTTTTCTTTCCCATTTGTTCAAAAACCTTTCTTCTCTTCATCACATTTCTTTCCCAAGTAGAAACATGTTGACATCTGAAGCGGATGAAGGGGATAAAAAAGAAAGATGGCGCTGATCTCCACTCACTGCTTTGTTAGAGTTTGAAATTGGCTGAGAGAGTTTTGCTAGGTCTTTTTATGTACATCTTTAAACTTCTCTCGTTCCTGCTTAAGCTATCGTCTTAATACCTAGTGGTTGGCACATTCAAAAGGCCAATCAGTGATCGATAACATGACATGTATTGACAGGCGCTCTTGTCTGTCGCGTAAACAGAGAACCTTAACAAAAGAATGAGGCCATAAGGACAGAGACCTTTATATCTGTACCCTTGTGGTCTCTCTTTTGTCTTTTTTATGTCATTACATGTATTCGTTTTTATCTGTCTATCCGCCTCTTGCTACTTATCTTTCGTTTTTCTTCCGTTCTACCCTCTCTTGCTTATTCAATATTACTGCTCATTTGCCCACGCGTTTCAATCAATCTATCTATCTATCTATCTATCTATCTATCTATCTATCTATCTATCTATCTATCTATCTATCTATCTATCTATCTATCTATCTATCTATCTACCTACCTACCTACCAATCTTACTGAGAATACACTAGCTTTATAAATGTCTCTCAGGCAATGCCCTCTCTATTGTTTTTACCAACTCTTTCTGTCTGCCTACAGCCTGCTTGTGTTATTTTGATAGCTTACCAATGGCCGACTTCCTTTTCGTCGAATACCCAGTTTTATCTCTTTACTTTCACCCCCATGTCCTTCATTTAGGTGTTCCTCGTGCTTTCTTCTCTCTCTGTTTTTTTCCTTTCTTACTAGTCTTCCTCTGTCTCTCTTCCTGTTATTATCAAATCTCTTCGTATGCCTACATTTCTATGTCTATTGGTGTGTTCTTTCATGCTCCTAATTTTACCCACTTCCTGTGTTCCTCATGTTCTCGCTTCTACCTCACCAGCCTCTGCTCTCTCTCTCTCTTCCTGTCTCTCTTTCTCTCTGTCTACCAAGGGGTCCAGCAAGTTGGATTTGTTTTGTCTCCAAAAATCTCTTAACCAAATACTGCTAGAAGACGAAATACCATCGATAAAAAGACATGAATCACTCACTCCGCAAACTAATTATCTGAACCGTTTCTTTTCCCACCAGAAGCAACATATCTGGTCCACTGGAGGACTTTTGAAGTTGTAAAAAACATTCTTTTATATATTTAATATTGTCTTTGTCCACTGTGTAACTTTCCTTCAAAACACAAACAATATCTTTTTTAAAAAACCCAGACATTTTGTAAGCATTCTAAACGAGGAATATTGAGTTAGAAACATCAAGTGCAACTGGAAATCTTTGTCCCAATTAACGGTGGTGTCAAAGTTTGATCCGACCATGTGGCCACGAGCAAAACTAGGTTTTTTCTTTTTGAAAAATTTCTATCAAAGGGATTACATCTTTTCGCTGTTTGGAGATACCATCAATTCTGTTTGAAGAAGTTACCTAAAATATATTGTCAAACACTTTAGGATCTAGTAGAAAATAAGCATCTAGATCCAAATCGTCTTATGAGGCTGGTGCCCCAGGCTTCTGTCTCTTTGCCAACAGGTCCAGTAATCGAATATCGATCGCAGAGCTGGCGTTGGCCTGTAGTACCGAGCCCGGTTGCTCCAGTCGTGGAGGGGGAGGCCACTCACAGGCCAGCCGGTAACGACAACTTGATGGTAGGAACTGATAGACGTTGGTAGCACCCCGTGGCTATACCACCGGTCAGACCTTTGAACCGCTTGTGTTATTTTGATAGCTTACCAATGGCCGACTTCATTTTCGTCGAATACCCAGTTTTATCTCTTTACTTTCACCCCCACTCTGTCTGTTGTCGTGGTGGATGCCTTCCTAAGTCAGAATGTGCTCTTTTCTTTGAGTTGCATCGATCACCAATGAACGTTATTTTTTACAACAGATCTTGTCATTATATTCGACTTTTTAGAAAAGAGATAGATAGAGATGGTTAAAAGACACATTCATAACATTATTATGAATATCAAAATCTAGATTTGGCTCAGATATCGCAAGACATGTGTTTCGTTGCCTTTGTGACATTTTTTTCACACAACCCCCTTCTACTGCTAGGTAGCTGGTCCGCTTATGTTTGTCACGGCTTATAAGTCAAGTCTATTTTTTGTATACGTAACCAAGGTCTTTTGCGATCAGCCACTTTCTTCACTCGTGTGAAAAATTAAATTCTCTCGTAGATAGGTAAATACAGAGAGAGATAGTGAGAAAGGCAGAAAGAGAGAAAGAGAGAGAGGAGAGGGAGAGACAGACAGACAGACAGACAGACAGACAGAGAGAGATAGAGAGAGAGTACCGCACGGAATATGATTTAGTTTATTTGGACTCCCCTGACTGTAAGTCATGAATATGGAGTTGTTTTGTAAGGCTTTTTCTGATAACAGACTTTGCAGTTTTATCAAAACATATCTTTTTTGAGAGAAAGAACACACTTTGTTGCTTGTGTTGTTGCCAATAGTAATAATTATTGATGAAAAAAATGCATTTTGCTTCCTTATTATCTTTTCTACTGGTACAGGGACTGGAATCTACACTGTTTTTTGTGTGTGCTTTATTTCTGTTGATTAATAAAGAGAAAAGGTTGTCGTAAACAAGTGGAAAATATTTACATTTTCCCCCCAAAATTTGTAACCCAATTTTTGAAGGAAAAAAATTGAAAAATATGCGAGTAGCATTATTACGCTAACATTAAAGAGGGGGGTTGAAGCAGAGTGACAAAGACATAGATGTGTAATAATATTGCGAAGCTTAAAAATTTATAGAGAGATGGACCAGAAAGAGTGAGAGACAAATGAGAGACGAGGGAGAGACAGATAGATAGATAGAGGAGGAAGAGAGAGAGAGAGAGAGAGAAAGAGAGAGAGAGAGAGAGAGAGAGAAAGAAAGAGAGAGGTTTTTAATTACGTTATAAGGTGATTTTTTCCGTTTTAAATTATAAGATACGAGTAGTAGAGCTCTTGATATTTTGTTGTTGTTCTTTAAAATTTTCTATTGTTAACCCAAAACTGTCTGCGGTGTTATTAGTATTTTGTGAAAGACATGAACCTGCTCATTATTGGCAGTGCTGCAGTCGACACCTTTAGTGAATTTTATACATTCAGTTAAATTAAATGGTTACTTTAGAATTGGTAGCTATCATCTTTTTAAATGGAAAACTGGCTTTCGGTATGTGCCATTAGAAGTTTCATGTTTCCGACTGAATCATCTTGAACAAATCAAGAAAAAGTAAGCAACAACAGGAAACTCCTCATTCGGTGACGCTGCATTTATGTTACTGCTGTCGTGCCTCTCTGACTGTGTCTCTATGTCCTTGGAACTGCCTGAACCGGCGAACAAGCCTACTGACCATTGTGGGTCTCAAGCAGTGGCTATTATGAGCACGATCGTGACCAAGTGGCGGGTGGTCACGGTCTGAATGATCCCCTGAACACTGGACACAAACCAGTCTGTAGGCCAGACCTATCTTTGTGTTATTGTTAGTGGGTCTACCTCGCACACTGTCTGTCTACTCCTTATCACAAAATAATCTTTAATCCCAAATGCCATTGTAAAAGATATTTAGTCCAGCCTTCGACCCGCCCTCCGAAAACAACAGAGTCAGATTTTCGATAAGACCTGCCTATAAGTTGATCCTAATCGGGCTGTTTATTCAACTCTTTAAAGCGCCACCTTTTCTAACGATAATCTTGTATCATCATGTCCTTTACCTAGCCGCTTATGACCTTCCACTCTCCCTCTCCCTCCGTCCCTGTTCCAAGGTTTCTTGTTGAAGGACCACAGAGGCAGATTTGTAAAAGCAGGGTCTTTTTGGTTTCATGTCTAGGGAGTTATCCACTGAACTGCCATAGTGGTATCACACTGGCTCGCAACATCTCTTCTCGGTTGTAAACGATTGCCAATCGCGATCCGCCGAATCTCCGTATGGACAAGGTCGGTAAAATAATATTATAGCGTTCAATTAACCATAGTCTTCTTGATTTTCATTGTTGCATGTGCATTAGTATTTGGTACCGTTTCAAAATAATTGTCAGTAATAGAAAGCCCATTCGTCAATGATGCTAAGGAATTCGAACATCAGATGTACTATATGTACTGCATACTGCACGTTCCCATCTCTAAATTGCTCTCTTTTAAATATTGAATCATTCAAATGTAAAGAATGTTACACTAACGGAACACAAAAATATTTTTTATATCGTCAGATTTTAATTCTGCCAATGACAACAACACGAAATTACGGGTTGGCATAGTTTGAGTGGATGGTTAGGTTAGGTTGTTTGAATTTTTACGTCTCTTTTCAACTACATGGTTATATCAGAGACGGCACTTGGGATAATTGAAAGCGTGCTGCCACACTGTGATGGAAGGAACGCTTGCATACACCACACCCAGTCACATTATCCTGACACCGGGCCGACCTGACTTGGCACTAAATCCATAATGCCAGACACTAGGCGGATCAGCTGCTAATATCAATTTTAAACTCCTTGGTCTTACTCGGCCGTGGATCCAACCCACACCTCCCGATCTCTTAGCGAGTGTCTTACCGCTAGGTCACAGAGACAGTTTGAGTGGAAGTGAATATCTATACATATTATATTTTCTTTGGGGGTTAATTGGCAAATTTAGAACACACAAAGCTTCTAAACTACTCAACTCACAGACTTCAAATTTTTCATAAGGAATCAGGTAGATGTTAATATCACAAACCGTTAAATAGAAATCCAGACTGCATTTGTTTGAAATTTTTATTGTTTTCTTATTAACATACCTTTTATCGGCCTACAAATGCCATAATGAAACTTTTTAAAGCCATCAATGCAATTTTACTTGAACGTCGAAATGCCTCCATGAAATGACGCGTGGCGCTGGTGCTGATGAAAATTTATTTTTTTGCGATGAAAGAATAAAGTGCGAAACGCAAATTCGAACGATGGTAGATTTGATCAATGATTTATACGTCATACTTTGCGCCTTATCGCTAATGTAAAATGTTAAAAATGCAGTTGGGAAAACAACATACTTTGTTAATGGAAATGTTCACCAATGTTTGTGTTCTAGGTTTCGAAAAAGGCTACACCAATAAAATGAAATCTAGATCTAGATGAATTTTTTTAATCGTTGAAATAGATGTACTTGAATTGTTGTCAAGCTTCCAGCCGTGCTTCTTCTTTTCTATTCGTAAGAATAATAAATCTAAAAGCTTAATGTACAAAATGAATGAAATCTAGAATTTTTTCTTTACAAATACATTGTTTTGTTTGTTTGCCTATTGGCTTATATAATTCATGTAATGGCATTTAAAAGCTTTATCTAAAGGACCGGCATCTAGCTAAATCTAGGTGAAGAAGAAGAAGAAATCTACAGAGGGATTGAGATACAACAGAGAGAGAGAGAGAGAGAGAGAGAGAGAGAGAGAGAGAGGAAGAGAGGGAGAAAAAGAGGAAGAGGGAGGGAGAGAGAGAGAGATCCTAAAGTTTGCATTAAAACAGAGAAATTCGGATTAAAACGAGTGTTTCTGGCAAAGAGGACCTATAACGAAAAGCGCAAGAAAGACATAGCCATGTGCAATTTTTATTGATAATTTTTAGAGTAGAATGGGAGAACTAAGTTGGGAAACAGAGATTTCGAGGGGAGGGGCGGGGTCACAACAATGAGAAAAAATGTAGTCGGGGTAAGAAAGAAAGACAGATAAAAAGAGTTTGAGGGTAAGGCAGGAAGAGACCCCAGAAGGTAGCTAGAAACAAAGTTGGTCGTATTCAGTTTGATAAAGTCGGTGGTTTCTACTTCATGTACCCAATCAATTACCGATGCGAAGCACGGACTGCCATAACTATTTCTCTTATATTTGAGACTCTTCCCGAAACTTTCTCTTCGTCCAGTGCCCTAGCAAGGAGTTGGGTAAATGAAAATTAAGTGTGTCACCTCTATGAACATCGCGCGCGTGTAGTCTTGTTCCGGTGAAGAGTATCAAAACTTATAAGGGAAGGATAGGCAGATCATAATGTATTCTTGGTTTTCAATTATGAACCGAGACGTTCTCACTACCAGCCCTCTAACCGAAATGTTAACAAACTTTTGCACAAGTATCTTTTTGATCTATCTCTTCTAATTCTTGGTATGATATTGAACATAAGCAATCTCAAAAACACTTTTGAGTAAAGGGCCAGTCCTGTGCATGGTAGTGTTAAACATACGGGGTGATAGGTGTGTAACGTAACTTGACTGGGTTTAGACCCTCTCGTTCGGAACCCTTTAATTTGGCCTGACTCAATGTTTTAAAAACTATTTGTTTAAATCATTCTTTTACAGCTCATGAATGAAAGTTTATGCTCTGTTGCATTTCAAACCATCTCTTGACATTTCCTGACTTGCGAGGCTCAACTGTACTACTACTACTACTACTACTACTACTACTACTACTACTACTCCTCCTCCTCCTATTACTAATACTACTACTACTACGACCACCACCACCACCATCACCACCACCACCACTACTACTACGACTACGACTACGACTACGGCTACGACTACCACTACGACTACGACTTCTACTACGACGACTACTACTACTGTTGCTGCTGCTGCTGCTGCCGCCACCGCCCCTATCACTGCAATTATTGTTATGATTATCGATATATTCATTTATTATTTTATCAACCCATTTTTTACCAAACAATTAAACGTTAAAGACGCTCGAATAATTTTGTCGCAGAATGTTTCTCGTAGGTCACCAACTGTTCTGTGAGAATTAAAACCAATTAGTGAGACTCTGGATTTTCTCTATTCCCTCAGGCTAACATGTTCGTGTTTGTTTGTTTGTTTGTTGTTGAATCTTTAATAAGTTCATTAAACTTACCTTTGTGTTGTCGCTTTAACTAGACCAACCAGGCACACAAATTCAGCGATTCAATGACCGGTGAGGTTGTTGAACCCTAGTTTAAGACAAATAGCACATAGTTTTCAAGTTGGGATCGTCAAAGCCAGCGATGTGGTTTAGAACCCGCCTACATCTTCGCTTTATTGATCCACCTTTTTGCAATACAAAGGGAACAGCGCGCTTCTAAAATACCTGGCAGGGGAAATTTGAAGAGATTATGGCACGGTCTTTCTTTTTACACGGGATTGGACAAAACATGTGTTTTGTTTGACAAAGATAAATTAAATTTATCAGCCGCACGACAAAACAGTATTATAACTCTTTGATTTCCACTTTCGAAATTTTTCAGGTTTCGAAGCCATAGTTTTTAATCGCTTATATTTTAAGAAACCGATGTCATAGATGGAGTTTTCTTTTTTAATCTACGTTGCGTTCTTTTTATCCCGTCCTCCTATAAGAGAGAGATCGTTTCTCTTATGACACAGACAAACACCAGCAGTTAGTGTTGTATTGCTTTTAAAACACGGGTCTCCGTATTCACTTAAAGTCACCATATAATCGAGTCATACCAACAGGTTTGAGATGTTTTGTAAGAGAAATTTGCATTCATATTCGTCGTGTGTGTCTTTATGCATTATAAATTGTCTTGTTAAACGCCCAGGGTCTTCAGTCCTATGTGCTGCACCCTCTTATGTAGAGCCTGGCCAAATTCAGGGGGAGATTGTTTTCTTTCTCACTTGCCCTTTATTATGAATGAGCACGTTGCAATCGATCGCTCCATTTTTATTAGTTGCTATTGCAGTTGGTTTATTTTTATAAACAAAGTCAAGCCTGTCTGCAAATAATATCAAACCCTGGCCTTCACGCTGTTGTGTGCGGTTTTGAGAAATAATCTAACAACACTTACAAAACAATAGCAGCTTGTTATAGCTATTTTATGATGTCATTTCCTCTTACGATCAATGTTTCCGTGACTTCGCTTGACATGATGGCCAGCGGCTGTCTATTAGAGGGAGATGGACGACTGGGAAAATAGCCTGACTGTATTACGTCTTTTTTTTTACTTTCATTAAATTGGCGTAGATCTGTTGTGGTGTCGAGCGTGGGAGAGTAAGCCCTAAATGTTTTGATGAAAGTTCCCAGTGCATTTGCACACATGCGTTATATGTAATGTAAATCGAAAATTTAGGATAGTTTGAAATAATCAGAGAACTTGATAGAGTGTATGGAAAGTTTCCCGCCCAGCGATGCGTATTCTGTTCATTTTTACCAATACTTGAATCATAACAATTATAATGATGTTAATGGTAATTGTAAGTATTATTATGATAACAATACATTGTTTAGCCACGTTTCAGCACCAGAGCTAAACGCACTAATAAACGATTGGATTCCAAGTTGACGACTCCTGTCAAAAACTGGTCAAGGCTGGAGATCTGAGTTGTTGTGCGTTTTAATGCATAAAAGGAAGGAATCCGTATCAAATTCGTTGGACATCGTTGAAACCTATGGTGAGAATGCTATGTCTACGTCTAGGATACATTAATGATGTTCTTGTGTCAAGGATGGACTGTCAAGTCTGGAAGATGAACCAAAGGTCTGACCGCCAGGAAAACTTTGCTCAGTGGATGAGCTCATCAGATATCAGTGAAGCGGAAACCTAACATTCCAAAAAAACATTATACAGGCTATGTAATTGTTCATAAAATATTTGGTTGCCAAAAGGTTCTTGGAAATGGCCCACCTTTTTCTTGACTTTTTTTGCAATAGGAATGGTGGATTCGACGCACAGTTTGTTGTAGGGTCTACTGAGGATGCTAAAAAGTTAATACTTTCTTTGAAAATTTGATGATCCGAAAATATTATCTGGATCCATTACAGTACTCCTCGTTGTAGCCCGACTCAGTGATATCAAAACACCCATCATTGCCTGTCTTCCGAAATTTAAAACCAAAAAGCCTGCAGATCAAAATTGATGGCAACCTCGGGGTTCAAATTGCATATTTGTGCTCGATGTTTTACCAAGAGAGCAATTTCGTAAAGTTTTATGGTGCAGCAGATTAAAACGGAGACCCCGCGGATTAAACAACCGTCGAATGGTGTAGAGAAAATAATTTCAAACTAAACATATAAAAAACTGAAGAACTGTTAATTGACTTTCGAAAGGGCAAGGGCCACCACCTCCATTGGTTGTACTAGCTGGGAAGACAGTTAAACGAGTCAATTAATTCAAATTCCTGGCATCATTCTGTCTAGAATATTAAGCCGAGAATTAAGCAGATTACTGTTTGGTTTGTAAGAACAGCAAAAAAAAAAGAAAAAAGAAAAAGGATATTCAAAGACGTATTCAAACGTATAAATCGCACAAAAGTAAACTGGTGTGAATCTGCTATCTCTTGAAATTTAATATTTAGAAAGAGTGTCATCCAGAACAGAGAAGATCTTAAAAGATTATACCCACACAGCGAATAATTATTTTGATTTTTTACCCCACGGGCGAAAGCGTTTAAAGGAAATAAACGATTACTGAATAGCTCCTTTCCCGAAGTCGTAAAACATCTTAATGGAAGTAGAATTAGGAGACTATTGTAATTGACTCTTTTGACAAAATGAAAGGCACATAAGGAGGGTTGTTTTAGTGAGCTAGATGGGTTAAGTGGAGTGCATGTATTTCTTGTTCGTAAGGACAGAAGAGAGAAAATGTTACACAGATAAAGAGAGGGGGGGAGAGAGAGAAAGCGAGAGAGAGAGAGAGAATGCGTGTGTAGTTGTCTGCGAGAGAGATGTCCTTTCTTAACTATGATATACTTACTGATGTTCTATAATAGTATACTTTATACTCATAATGTTAGAATAGGTCAGTCTGACTGAGCATTGCCTATTTTCAATACATTTACTTATGTAACTTTGTATTGACTGAATAAAATTGAAAAAAAAATTGAAATTGAGAAACACTTTACCGACTAAGAAACGCCGTTCGACGAAAAAGAGCTGGACTCCTGAAAAGCGTTGTTATTCAGTATGATAATGCCACCCCTTAAAACGAAGCTTACAAAAGAATAGCTTAAACACTATGATTGGTAAATTCTCTCTCATCTAGTCCACAGGACCGACTTGGCACCCCCCGATTTTCACCTTTTTGGGCATTTAAAGCACTATTTAGTTGACAAGAAGTCCCATACAGATGATGACGCTATTAACCAAGTTCAAGATTGTTTTTCAAAGCTTGACTACCAGTTTTTGTAGGTTGATTATTTCTTCACTGTTATCGTGATGGCAAAAACGTATTTGTTTTCTAGGGATTGCATTGAAAAATAATTCAAATGTAATCTTTGTTAAGTATAAGTTTTAAATGATTCCTCAGTAAACTTTTAAAGGTATGACCATTGCCTCTCCAGTTTTTTTCGACAGCCCTTTGTCGGGGATTACTTTATAATATGTTTTAAAATTGTGGCGTCTTTGTGTTTTGTGAAACACCGTCTTTTGACTAGTCGGGCTTTGCCTGTTGGTTTAGCATGCATCGTCTGGCCAGCTGGCGAGTACTTGCTGTGTAAGGATGACAAAGAAAAGACTGTTGATTTGGGTAAACATGTCTCCGACATTTCGTCGAATATCGCAAAACCTGTTTATTTCCTACGTTTGAGTGATAACTGAAACAATACTAATGACGTCAATATTCTCTATATTTGGATTTACTTGAACCTTCTTTTAGGCCCGAAGGCATGACGAAAATAGAAAGTGTACCAGTATTTTGCAAACGTATTTGCTTTACTTAGCGAAATGATCAGAAACAGCGACACGAAACAATATTCGCCACCACTGCCACTTTATAACTATTTAGTGCTCCTGTCTCTCCTGA
>BMAT01012953.1:102305-112822 GCA_019649035.1 Elysia marginata
GTGGAAGGAAAACACCAGAACAGACAAAACGAAGTATACATTGAACTGAAGGATAGGGCAGGGATGTAGAGAAACACATTCACAATAAAAAAAATTATTTAGTGTTTACAAAAGGGGAAAATGTAAAATGCATCTTTTCAGGCGTAAAACAGATGTAAAATGTTTCGATTAGTTTAGCATCCCCCGTAAGCTCCCTAGATGTACAAAGACAATCTGTAATTTAAAAATGAGACATCACGGCATCTTCACTTTGAGATGTTAAGAACATTAATAGCGAATAAATGATTGGCATGGAAAAACGACGAATAAAAAACGGCAATTGTGGTGATAATGATAACGACGCTGTTGACGAATATAACAGTGAGAGAGTCTTATTTCGCTCACTTCTTGCAAAAGGAAGAAGAGAAGATGCACAGCTGTAGCACTCCAAAACAAATACAGTCAAACTGTGGATATTTAGATACAAAATATCATTCGTTTGCGTAGCAAAAATTAATTTTAAAAAATCGACAACTCTAAGTGTTTGAAAATCCCTATCGTTGGGCGTGCGTGCTTAGTAAAAAGGGAAATCCTCAAGGCCTCTGGTTAATTGGCAGTATAGCAACACAGAGGTCGAGCTGATGAAGGGGAAAGTTGAAAGGTCACTGTTGTATTTTACCGTCAGTTTCCTACCCTACCTTTCTTTTGGTCACTAGGGATTCGGAGGCCACGGCCAGGCTGGGTAGGTGAAGAAAGAATAGTGTTGAGTTCTAGAGGAGAGAGAGTAAGGAAAAAAGAGGGAGAGAGACAGAGAGAGAGAGACAGAGAGAGAGAGAGAGAGAGAGATAGCTGAGAAAGCGCGGGGGTAGGGGCAGAGTATTCCTGTCAAAAAGAGAAAACGTAAACTTGTAGGCAACAAGGCTTGAGAGTGAGCTAGCTAGACTTGGGCAGGTTTGGTTGCGCTGTTCGGTGTGGTCAGGGAATACAGGCAAACTCTTTAGCCTTACAGACAGGTAGAGAAAGTTGATACTTAGCAGAGGTCGCGAGAATAAAGAAAGATGCAGGTGCTGAAATGGCAGCTTCACCTTACGAGATGAGTGATGGCCACTGGGCTGGACTGTAGGATGAGGCTGAGAGGATCGTCAAGTTAGGCGAAAAAGACAAACTATGAAAATGAATAAATAGTTCGGTTGACCTTAATTAAGAAAAAAAATTGAAACGAGGTCTAGCTGGACAGAGACTGTGAACTATATAGATAGACAGAAAAATAGATAGATAAAAAGATTCTAGGCTTTTTTATGTTATGAAATGTAGTGCTCGGCCTGTCTAAGGAGCTTTTATATACACAATAGCCTGGAGACACAGTGTCGTGACAAAACTAAGGTAGGACTAGGCTATTATGTATATAGATAGATATATATAGAGAGAGACAAATAGATATATAGATAGATAGATAGATAGATAGATAGATAGATAGATAGAAAGATAAATAGATAGAGAGACAGATAGATAGATAGATAGATAGATAGATAGATAGATAGATAGATAGATAGATAGAGAGAGAGAGAGAGAGACAAATAGATAGATAGATAGATAGATAGATTGATTGATAGATAGATTGAACCACCAAGTAAAAACCATACATCATTCGAGAAAGAACAAAAGAAAAGAGACAAGGCGAGAGAAAACGTGAGTATGTGTGAGAGGAGAGAGAGGTAGCATTGGATGAAGAGAGTTGTTTTGTAATGATGAAACAGACTAAATAGAGGAAGAAAACAAACCTACGGAGAACGTGGTGTCAAATAAATGTAGACAGACTGCCAGGCGGATAAGCTCTCAGATAATGTTTGGAGAGAAGGCCTCATCGGAGCTTACACTTATTTAAGCATTAAAAAAATTATTGTACCCACACGTGAAGGGTAGCATGTAGAATTGGAGAGAGGGGGGTGGGGTGTTTTTAAGAAAGGGTAATGATGCATGTAGCAATGAGGGACAGCTGCAGTCAAAAGTTGTTTTTTTTTCATCTGTTTATGTCTTCCTAGACAAGCTTTGCGCGTGGATGAATGGTAGCCATGATTGGGCAGTGACTATTAAGTCATTACCCCAGCGTTTATTGTACCAATAAATTACCAAAGTGTATAATACGCTTCAAAATACATGCAAATCTTATAGAGTAATTTCAATTTTATTGCAGAAAAGTTAAACAGTTTTAAAAAACAATTCAGGCTTTTCATGTATTTGTAAAATAAATTATTCATTTAAAAAAAGAGAAGATTTAACTTTTACGCACAACATAGTTTTTGACTGAATTCTGGCCGCATCTGTCGATGGTTTTAACTTTTATATTCTCGTTTTTAAAAATTGATTAGCACGATTGTATCTACGTGTCCTGGGTGGACACAACCCGTAACATAATCTTTGGACAAATGAAACTAGATTCCTATGTCGGAATGAGTGGACATTAACCTATGTGGTAACATCACCACGAAGCCGTGGGCGGGAGTTTGTTTACTTGCCGACTTAACCTTTTTTGTTTAGCCTGACAGTTTGTCTTTTACCATGAAACCAAACAAAGAACCTATCGATCGACTTCATAGAATTGTAATTAAAAAGAATACGACTTATTTACCTAGACGACTGCTCAATGAAAACATCTCCTGTCTAGGCAAAGAAACATTTGGTATGAAAATGGACGCTACTTGAGGATGATATGTGATTAGGATGATTACCTACATGCGTTTTGCCTGTAGACTACTTATTGCTTGCTTTCTTTCAACGGTTTAAAATATTGTCCTACCTTTCTTCCCTTTTTCCCTACATTGTACTTTCAATTTACAACAGCTCAGCAACCTCGTATAAACTTAACAACTCCTATTTGCAATTTTCTTATGGCACCAGCATGATCAGGTATTCAATCCTTTAGGATGTTCCCTCCGACCTTTGAGATCAGGAAAAGGTTTTCTCTTTGTGCCAAGGCTTCCTAAAAAATCCAAGTTTGATAGAAGCAAGAGAAATGAAGTCGGCAGTAATTTCAGGTATCAGAAATCTGCCTTCACTTAAAGTCGGTGCAATCCTGCTTTCTCTTTTTTTTTTGAGGATTATTATTTTACTTTTTTCCCCTTGACTTTACTTTTCGTTATTTTCTCGACGTTGATTGGTGGACGAGACTGTAGGTGGAGCTCTGGCGTCTGCTCACTGGCCGACACGTCTGCTAGGGCCTGGCATGTGCGGAAGTGATATAGGCTTGTGCCTACACTGACCTGCCGATGACCCTAACCTTTCTAGTCTACGCGCCGGGCTTTTGACGGATGCTTCCAGGGGACGATCTGAATCAGAATGAGAGAGAGAGAGAGAGAGAGATGCGATGAAAGTGTACACGTTCGGCTTGACCAATCTGACTAGAGTTAAAGAAGCAAACAAAAAATTATCTTGGCGGCGTGGGTAAAGGTAGGCAGGGTTGATACCTGCAATAGAAACGCTTTTTAAAAAGGATTTTTGAATTTGGTGAAAAGCATGCAAGGAGGTGAAGAAAATAGATGTAAGTTTATGACTGTCGTCACATTTGGTAGGAACTTGTTAAAAATTAATAAAGTTGCGTGTCTGGTAGGTATTATTCACATAACTATGGATTCAAAGGTTTAAATGTACCTCAAGGCTGACCTGGATTTATAATAAAGCAGATCGCAAGCCAAGTCAATCATGTAACGAGCCTAAAATTAATGCACGTCGCAGTAAAAACATAATCGATTACAAAAAGTTTACATAATGTTTGCGCATAGTAATTAGTATTTGCGATTTGGGTTTTTAACAAAGTATCTAAATATTTTAGACAGTAAGTTCTATCTTCGAATTAACCAAAGGCGAGTAGTTAAATATACAAAAAAAAAGAGAAAAAACAACAGGAGTGACTTTTCTAATCCAAGAACATTCCAAAACGTTAAGCTCCTCCTTTCAACTGCTCCGTTTTTTCAACCGAACCGCCCTTTCTGAATTCCTGGAGATATTTTCCATTTTGCCATATTGGCCAAATTGGCAACAAAATTTGACGTCTAACCTAGAGGCAACATTTGAAATTAATGTTAATAGAATAGATATTGTTATGGTGAATATTTTGAGAGTGAAAAAAAAACTTATGAAAAAAATTCTTTTACGTTTCCTGATATTCACCTATGCAATGGTTAATGGAGAGAAACCAAGAGGGACATTAGTTTGCTTGGTTAAAAAAAAAAGTAAATGTATAATGAAAAACCCACAGGTCAAAAAGCTGGATACGAGGATTTAGTAAGGGTGATGACCGAGAAAGAAACAGATAGAGAGCGGCACAGAGGGTGGGGTGGGGAGGGGAGGGTTCATCTAATCTGTTTTCGATGTAAGCTGCTGTGGGCAGACCGTCACTGCTACCCTGACCAATCGCAACGCTAGTCTTGCCACATGTGCACCGGCCTCTGTAGATACTGAGATACAGGACCATCATGGCGATTCTAGCATGTGTGTGTGTGTGTGTGTGCTCATAATGTACATTGCAACTCAAAGCTGGGCTGAAAAAAGTAAAGGAAGCGAAGGCACTTTTTGTGCTGTATGATCCCTTTTTTTGCCTCGTGATTCCATAAAAAAAACTCCATAGTCGAGAGGGCGGGTGTTTCTGGAGGAAAACAAAGCTCAAATTCTTCTTTACATTTTGGCTTTTGCAATCTCCGCCACTCGCTCCTCAGGTTAAAAACAAATCCAAACAAAACCTAATAATCTTCAACCAGGATTTTAAGATGCTTATTTTTATAAAATTTACTCTCTTTTTATTCTGATTTGAACTTTTGACTAGCTGTCAGCCATTCAGTGTCAATTTACATCATCTCACAGTCACAAAACAAACTACCACCTCAAGAAATCTTATCTACTACAATATTATCAATTGCATAGTCCTCATTTTGCAAGTATTTTTTTATTTTATTGGCTTAAGTTCAAAGCAGTATAGCATCTTCTTTGATCTAGTGTTATTTTGTAGCGCAGCAAACAGTGCTGTAGTGATCTCACGAAGAGTAGTAACAAAGCACCGTTTTGCTCTAACTCCATCTTAGACTTGCACGGTCTTGGTTTGAAAAGTGCAGTTTATTGAGGCTGAAATTTTCATACAAGATAATCCAGGATTAGAGTCATCACCCAAGTCTTAACAATGTTTACCTCTTTATGTTTGACTGTTAACTTATAGAACCCTTCGCGGTGATCCAACTTATCCAAAAAGTTAAAATGACAATTTTATAGAACAATACAAAGCATATGCGACTGTTTCTAAACATTTTGTGCTCTCACGAATGCCTTGGCCGGCCCTATCTATTTCACGCTTAAAAAGAAATTTTGAAATGCAAAAAAAATGATAAAAAAGATAAACAAGTGCTACCATCTCTTATCGCCATTTAAATCCAACTACAATAGGACAAGAAAGATTAATTGGAAAAACCCCAGAAAACGATATTTTAAAAACGACCTTCAACTGTTTTATACACTTTGCCATTTAAATTGTTCTATAGGGAATGAGATTTCAACATGAGTAGCGGAACTTTCTTGGTGTCTCTCCACTATCTTATGAATACAAATATTACAATCTTTTAAAATTTATGCGACAGATTTATTTTGAAGATAAATTTTTTATTTAGCTCTATAGTTTTTAAGTTCTAGATGTCAAATCGTTTATAAAAGTAAGAAACTTACCCTACAATCTAGGTCTAGGTTACAATAACCACTATAGTATTTTGGAGTGTTGTCTTCTGGAAAATTGACGTTACTCTTGTTTTACCTCTAATCTCATTCCCTATACCGTTTCCAACAAGTCTCTTGACCATTTCACACATCAGATCCTTGCGTGAAATGTCACCATGTGCCCTCATCGATGTAAGCTACCGATAGTGTCTTAAGCTCTGGTATTCTGTAGGAGCATCACACCTTTCTTAAAACCTCAATTCAAACACAAACTTCGAGACCAGAAGACAAAATGTAGTGACCACGATAACAGGCGGGAGTAATTTAGTGATATCTTGAGTTGGTGACGGTTAAGGGAGAGTGTGACATTCTTAATAATATGCTAAAACATGCGGTTCTCAACTTTTTGTTGTCGTCAGTATAACTGTATCAATAGGACTAGAATTTTCGTCTATGCAGTTAACTAAAAAGGCAGTTGTCATCATCTTAAATGATGAAAAAAATAATAAAAAATTAGATATCTGTCAGTTGAGATTAACTGATGAATTAAGACTTTGTTTAAGTAAAGAGCTATTATAAGAAACATGAGAGTTTTTACTTTTGTGAAAAACTAATAGAATAATTTTGGATGGTCATTTTGCGTTAGCCTGTTGTTTTTACAAAAGAGTTTTTTTGCGTTCTGTTGTTCGAATTGATCTGCTCTTACTTTACAAAGGCCCCTGGGTAGCATGAAAAATAAATGATGTACATCATGGTCGGACTGTAACCTTTCCACACCGCAAAACCAACAGTACTCGTGGAGAAAACACCGTGTCTGTCCGCTGGTTTGTTGGCCTAGCTTACGTTTAGCAAGCGATTTGTCCACAGACAAGGTCGTTCTTCAACTATACTTAATTGAAAAGAAATTAACCCTCTCCCATCAAAAAGCTGTTCATTCATTCTCAATACATGGGCATTCTGTTATAAAATTGATGGTTTCTACGCAGCGCCAGGCACAGTGTATTTTATTCTTCCTATGCATTGTAGCAACAACAAAAACCATGGATATCATAAAGGCAGTGGTCATTAGATTCGTCACATTGAGGACTTTACAGTTCTTTTTTCTTGTTTTTTTTTTCATAATGACCATTTTAGCATAAGCACAATAGTGAATGTTGGGGTTTTGAAGTGAAGCGAGCATGTTAGAAATTAATGAGGCGTAAAGATGAGAATCTAAGGCTAACAGCGAGTGTCAAAAATTTCATCAATCTATCAATGCTGGCTATCGTCCTCAACCAATACACTTCGCAAGTATAGTATGAAGACTTTTTTATGCGTTTTTAAATTTCTCTTTCGGCAAACTTTTTATTCCGTCCTCTTTGCTCTATTCATCGCAATCTATGTTTATTCCCGTACTTATTTCCACGCCTCGTGAAACTGCAATTTATAATCTATATTTACGCCTGTGGTTTACTAAAGGCCCAAAATTATAATGCTCGAGCACTGTAATTCATTGGTAAATAATAATGCTTCTTGTGTGGTCTCGCGCTCAGGGTAACAAGTTTATAAAAAGTTTTCGCTTGCAATATCGCCACTTTGTATCAAGTTCGTTTAGCTATACCAGTGTATTGTTGCCATGTCCCAATTTATCATGGAGTATACATGTCTATCTATCTATCTATCTTCCTATTTATCTATCTATCTTCCTATCTGTCTATCTTCCTATCTATCTATCTATCTTTATATCTATCTATATATCTTCCTATCTATCTATCTATCTACCTATCTATCTATCTACCTACCTACTTAGCTACTTATCTCTCTATATCTTTCTTACTATCTACATTCCCCTTCATCTCACTGTTCTCAACTCGATGACCTAACTAATGATTAAAATAAAGTATTTCAGCGCCACGGTGATCTCCAAATCCACTCGCTCCGTGAATGAGAAGGCTTGAGAACAAACGTGAACGACAAAAAGTCCTGAAATTAAAAAAAGACTGAATATTTGGTGATGCTTTGACCTTTTTAGTCAAGGAATGAGAGAGAGAGAGAGAGAGAGAGAGAGAGAGAGAGAGAGAGAGTGTGTGTGTGTGTTTATATATATGTATAAAAGGTTTAGGATTTTGAAAGTTTAAAGCTAGGATATTGAGAAGAGGGGAAAATAATCTAAGTTGGTTAGATGAAAAAGAGCAAAAAAAAAGTTTGAAGTAAGACAGAAAGAGATCGGGGATTGTGAAAGAGGGGGAGAGGTGAGAGAGATAGAGTGTATGTGAGGGTTGAGAAGGAGGAAATCCATTTCAGCGTACCGAGTCTGTGATAAGGCTCATTAATAAGCCATGACCACGGTCAGTTGGTGTGGGAAGGAGATAGTCCACAAATACAGACAAGAACAATACCACTCCGTGTTTGTCTAAGGGTTGGGGGGAGTGGAGAGAAAGAAATACATCAATGATAAAAAGAGAGCAAGAGAGTGAAAATACATGTGGAGTTAGGACGTGTGCGCTGGCAGACAATAAGAACATCTAAACTAATGAAGGGAAAAGAAAGAAACAGAATGACACGCGAAGTATTGGCCTGACAACAGGGGAAGTAACCGCCTTCACGTCGCTGTGTCTCCTGGGAAAGCAGTGGCATATGTGAGCTAAATGCATCAACTATGGGCTAAAGAAGGAGTGAGTTATTCGGCGTGCATGGTTAACTTCTGGGAATTAGGACAGAAAACCATAAAATTTAGTTTAACTTGAGACAGATTAAGTCTGAAATCCAGTTGTATAAGCAGTCAAAAATAGCGATGTTCTATTTTGGAATTCAAATGGTTTTCAAAATGTGATTAAGACTTTCTTCAGAAAAGGGTATGGTTTACTTGTAAAGATCTATCAAGATAACATGAAAAGGGAAAAAAATGCTTAAATTGCTTATGTAAAGAAAATGACTCTTTTGTAGGTGTAATGGATCAGACAACGCATCTTGAAATTACCAAAACTTTGACATTTAGAAAAAAAAACCCATCCTAGTCTTCAATCCCATTCTCTCCACAGCTCCAACATTTGTAATGGCAGTATGCAGTGTTAGGTAGGGCAGTTTTTAAAGTCGGTTACGTTTGTATATATATATACATATACATATATACATATAGCAGTAGCAGCAGCAGCAGCAGGCCAGCAGCTGAGTGTTTCGCCCGTCATGGCCCGCCAAACAGAGCGAGCCCGACTACTTGATTGTTCGGTAAGTGTCACGCGATACGCTCCAAACGGGGCCAACCAATAATCTTTGGTGGTCATCGCCACAAGACAAAGGCTGGTGGACGGCCCAACACAAGAGGCAAGGCCCTCCCGCTGAAGAGAAAAAAGCCACGATAAAAAAAAGTTACACAAAAGATAAGAGTGGAGCAAAAATGGTAAAGACTTTTAAAAAACATGACGACCAATGGCACCGGACAGGAAAAAAAGAAGGGGAAAAAACGGAATAGAACATGCAGAAAAAGGGGGAAGGGGTAGGAAACAAGGAAGATTATAGGTGGCATGCGCAGCTGAACACGCATGCAGTCATCAACCGGAAGACAAAGGGAACCTATTCTGTACGCGTCTGGCTGGAGAAGCTAGGCCTAACCTAAGTCTATAGGCCTAGATGATGACCTTCCCCCGACCTGCTATCTTTCTAGAGCTTGGTCAGACTTCTGCCGTCGTTTGCGTACATCTGCCGCTCTCTACATCAGTCCAACATGGCACTCATGATAATGGCGGGAGGAACAGATGTTTCATAATATCTAATCTCATATGCACCACTATAGTTTCAACACACACATTTCAAACAATAATTAATAAACGTTATTTCTGGTTGTATTTATGAACACGCGCGTCATTTTATTATAATAAAACCGTATAATTACGACAGTCATAATTCATTTGAATACCCTACCTGTTTTTTTTTCCTTTGGTCTTCCTCCCCCTCGCTCCTCAAAACTTTTCTTTTGTGCTCTGTTTCCTATACACCTGTGTTATTTCAAGCATGATGAAATATTTTTGGGTGCAAGGCTTAAACTTATTTGACTGTAATCTAAAAGATCTGGCTTTAATGTAAAAAATAAAATTAATATTGATATGAGTAGCATAAGAAATTCGATCTTTGCAGACTGAAAAAAAACTAGTGATGTAGCAAGTGTTTTTACAATAAGAAAACAAACAAAAAAAATAACTGTAATTAGGCCTACAGCGCCTCAGGGCACACGTATGATAAGATGTATCTTGAGATGGGTTTGCAGAATGTAGTCTAAAAAATAATATTTATATTTATCGATTAGTATAAGAATAAATAGTGGAGGCAGTCACTGCGCAATTCAAATAAATGAAAGATTCTAAAGATATGAAAATAGCAGTGGAGAGGAGTAGGCTTTAAGTGGAAATGCTCGAAATATGACGCTTTTAGTGTGATTGAAATCATCGACTTATAGTAGCTTCGGCACCCACCGCTTTGCCACAAAGTGAAACAGAGCTTATACCATGTCGCCACAAAGTTAGCAAAACAAACTTATGGCCAGTAGAGTTACAGTTATATGTCAAGCCTGTTGAGCACAAGCCCATTAGATTATAATTATAATTATAAGAACGACTAATATATCACAATCAGTGAAAAACAAAACAGCCTTCTCCTAATCTTAATTACGAGCAGCTGGTATTCTGATTGAAATCGGATACCTCACAAAAGTTGTTAACGTTTGAAACATCATCTCTGGTGCATTTTTGTGTATTCTTTATTGCAAGTTTTTATGTAAGGCGCTTTGAGCTACCATAGAAAAATGAGTGATATAAATGTTATTTACTATTATCATTATTATTATTATTATTATTATTATTATTATTATT
>BMAT01012953.1:112931-124076 GCA_019649035.1 Elysia marginata
TCATTATTATTATTATTATTATTATTTCTACTACTATTATTATTGTAATTATTATTATTATCATTATTATTATTATTACTACTGTTATTATTATTATTATTGTTATTATTATTATTACTGTTGTTGTTGTTGTTCTTGTTGTTGTTACTATTATCTCTGGTGATAAGTAAGGTCATGGGCTAGCTATTTAGCGTAAATTACAAGTAAGTCAACGTCCTTTAAGTAAGTGCTGTTTTAGGTAGACCCAAAGCAATAGCGCCCTTGTGTTTTCTTTAAATCTATTGACTACATGATGATGAATTCAAGCCAGAAAGTCATTTCGTTCCCACGTCGTGGACTTTCTCCACTTTCCACTCTATTTCCTAGGTGTGCGCTACTGATGGTCTGTTGTTTCAATTGATCTTTGATGTTTGATCTTTTCAACTTGCTCTTTCTCTTGAACGACTGACATTTTTGCGTCGCTAAATCGTGCTGTCAAGGCAAGAATAAAATATAGTTTCATACAGTTATACTTCTCAGTAAATAAGAACTTTACTTGCAATGACTCTTTCCAGGCTGAAAGAAGAAAAAGAGTTTCTTTTTTCTTTTTACAAAATCTACAAACTTGAAAAGCGTACTCATCTAATTTTGTATTATCCATGTCTAGTGTTTTCAGCAAGGTGAATGTGTATGCTGTGTGGAGGGTCAGTAATTGTCATGCATTATTTATGTGGAGCATTTAATGGCAGGGGTTTCACACATTGTGTACATTGTTTGCTCAGCGGCTATCATGTTAGTGTGATGTTATGTTTAATAGCTAAGAAGCTCTAGACCTGAAAAGCGTATAATTTATTACCTCAAAGTTGGGTTTTTATTGCTCTTCAATAAAGTGGTCCTTGTAATTGAGTCTTCCATGGGTGATTTATTACAACGTCATTTTTTTACGTATTTCTCAAAAAGTTGATTCACTTAAACAACAGTCACTACTAAACCTCATTTTTTATACAAATGTTGAATTGTGGTTTACAATTGTCTATTAATCCTTTTAGTTGGTCTGTAAGCTGAACGAACTTTTTATAACTATTTTTTTTCATTTGTTGAATACTTCGTTTCGTTAAGTTGTATAACTTGGTGACCGCTTTCACAAACATGGCAACTGATATGAGAATTCCCCTGTACTGGTTACTCTCCAAAGAGGTGTAGATGTGAACCATTATTTAGCTATATGTCGAAATTCCTAAGTTTTAAAAAGTTTGCTAAATGTACTAAATTTCATCCTTGTTAAAAGAAGAATATCATCCTTTAAGGCTTTATATGAAAAGATTCAAAACACCTTATAATGAAGGCAACGATTCCTTACATGCTACGTAACGTGTGAGTAAAATTGGGATTAGGCTCTTATTAGATTTAAAATAAAAGCTGAGGAATTATAAATATACAAACAAATTTTATTTTAGCTTCAGTACGATTAAAAATTGTTTTAGTCAAAAGCGGTTATGAAGTTGATTTACAAGCGCAATAAAACCGAAAATGTCAAAGGGCATATCAGCTAGCATTTGAAATAAATATTCTTCAATATAATTTTTTCAAGAGGACTTACAAGATCAAAACAAGGCAGAGAGTAATCAGAAAAACCAGACATACCTTTAATAACAGAAGATGCCCTTGGGCGAAGAGTCACTGAAAAATTTGCGGGAGTTTACTCTCAACTCTCTTGGGTTATAATTACAGCGCTGTACCTACTTCTCAATCATGCCCCGTTCGTATCTCCTCACCACTACGACTAATACTCAACACTAATTATGTTGCTCCTCATAACTAACCATCTCTCTCTCTCTCTCTCTCTCTCTCTCTCTCTCTCTTCCTCTCCCTCAATACCTCTCTCCCCCGCGGGTCTCTCGTTGTGGCAACAGCAGGAGCCAATCATGAACAAGTTCTGGGAGTCACATCCGGTCCAAGCTTGCCCGCGGCCATCTTGCTTTTTTCTTGACGTCTGCTGCCGGAAGCGATCCAGTCTACCTTCTTGGAGAGGAGAGTTCCAGTAATTGCCGGTAACTCTCGAGCGTCGCAAGGGTCATCGTTGTAGGAAGTTGATGAGAATGTCCCCGGGTGATCTAGAAAAAAATGCATTCTTCAAAATCATCTTTTCCACGCAAACCTCGCCTCGCAATTTCTCCACCCACTCGTGTCTCTCTCAGAAGTTATTGCTTGCCAGGCGATTACACTTCCTAATGAAGCTTGAGCCGGAACAGTGCCTGCTGGACCCTGGGCAGCCACCACTCGAAATTTACACTGACCACTGGCCACAATGTATACGCCCAAAGAGAGGAGGCGAGAGGAGGGGTAAAGGAAAAAGAATGTAAAAGTTTATAACTTTAGAGCAAACAGGTACTGAAAAACGTATTCATATAGTTTTGTATTAGTAATACACAATTCGTGATAATTAAAGTGAACATTATTATTCCTTCCGAAGGCCCTAAGAATGCTAGAATCTCCTTCAAATCCAACTCGCTGGTTTACAACATGCTTTATACGATATCATAACTGTCTTGCATTTGTGAAGTTAATATATATCTCTCGAGTTCAGGGCGAATGACTCGGAAGTCGGAAACTCCTTTTTTTTTTAGGAAGCGTCATTTAAAGGTCTCTATATATTAAATAAGAAACTAAATATTCTTCCACAAAAAATGATATTGATATTTTTTTTTACTTTGAAAGCTTACAATGACGACTTGTTTAAAACAGAAACGGCCTGGACGCAGGACATATTACATACTAGCTCAATGCCCGATCATGCTCGGGATGAATAATACTAGTCACCTCAAAACAATAGTTCCCAGAACCTCTTTGTAGTTGTATCCCACATTTCTGGTTCTTCTATTTGTAGATAGGTGGTATATCGCTCTTGTGTCGCCACTCCTTGATAGAGCGACATAAGACTTTAGACCACAATGTTTATTATTAACATTTTCAATAATAAGAGGGCTTTTGTGATATGTAAGAAAACCCGATATGAATCTGGATCTTAGACTTACGCGTAAATATTTGTTTTTAAAAAATTCGTCTCTGCAAAAAAAAAAATGAATATCCCATGACCGGAACCCGGTACCCTCAGAAACTAAAGAATCAGCGCTACCAACTGAGCTATCGCTTCTAATAATCATCTTGCTGATTACAAAGCTTTTAATTTTTATGATTCTTCGTCATTGAACATTGGGGTGAACTCAAGTTTGACTGAACCAAAAATACAGTGTACAAAATTCGGCTAGATCTAGTTCTAGACTCAGCGTCTTAATTCGTAAGAACGCTGAGTCTAAGTAAAAATTAAGTGAATTCAGAATCTAGATCTAGATCTAGACCTAGATCGCCTGTAATCCGAAGATTCTAGGGCCCACTTCAGAATCTAGATCTAGATCAAGATCGCCTGTAATCTGGATATTCTAGGGCCCGCAGTTCTTTTTTTTTAACCTATGCGTTTGATGACATTCGGGCGCGCCTTCCAAGCCTGAAATAGTTTCTTTTTCTCTAAGGCATTTTGATGAGGAAAGGGGAGAGTTAAACGGCGAGTGATTGCGGGCTTTTGTGATTTCTAGATCTAGGAGTTGAAGATTCTAAAGTAGAAATGAAAAGAGAAACCGACGGATGACGAACCAAATAACTTTAGACCGAGAGTTCTCATAGTTGCGGTAGAAATGAAAAGAGCTACCGACGAGGATTGCGAACCAAATAACTTTAGGCCGAGAGTTCTCATAGTTGCGGAAAATTTGCATGAGCCTACACCAATCCAAAATACAGAGTAATTTTTTTCATGAATTTCAGTGAAAACCGCTTCTAAATCGGTTCTGTGGTTACGGAGGAGATAATGATTAGAGTCCAAACGAACGCCTTTTATATAAGAGATTACAAACACAGGAAATTCTGACACAGGGGACAAAAGAGCAGAGGGCAAGGTTTAGGATATCGACTGAATGACAAGAAATTTTGGTTACTATGGCTGAGCTTCATTTCAAGATGACCCCTATGAAAGCAACCTGGACACGTAGCTGAAAAAGTCGGTCCAAATAAAAAAAATCATCGGTGTGGACTTGACGTAAATAAAGGCTAAATCTAGTTCTCTTCAAGTTTAGTCTAGATAAATAGAAGAGACACTAAAAAAAAATATTTATTACTATCATAGTATCAAGGACAATTTTAATTGAAATCTAGCTTTATCCGAAATGGAATCTAATAAAAGAAAATAGGAGTTGCAGGACAGAGATGTTGTCATAGATGCATTAAAGTTTGAGGAAAAAAGGTAACAAAAAACATTGTGATGCATGCATTTTGTTACTATTTTTTATTACTCTGCTGTAACGAGCACTGATAGAGTAAGATTTAAGAGACAAACTTTTTGGATACCACTTTGATATGAACTAAAAAGAAATTCTGGATTCGAAATATTATAGAAAAAAAAACGACTGCTTTATAGCTGCTTCAGTATGAACAGGTGATTCTTCCCGCAGAGCTTTAAATATACATTTGATGTTGCAGATTAAAGGGCGTATAATAAACTATTATGTATCCAAACGAAGTTTTTTTATAGTAAAATTATCATGCTAGCTCTGAAATAAACTGTCTTAGTTAGGAAAAGAAATTTTAAATTAAACTCCATTTTATATTGATTTGGCAAATTATTTTTAAAAAAAAACACGCACAAGAAACCCTTAATTTTTAGATGGAGGATTATATAGGCAAAACTTTAAGAGAATTGAAGATTTTTTGGTGGAGTTTATCGGTATACAGATTGCATCTTATTTTTTATTCGAAAGAGTTTTAAAAACTGTTTAGACGCAACTAAGTTCTTGATGATCAACCAGCCTTTTTTTGCGTATGTTTTTGATTGAAAGGGTAAAAAACGTAAGCAAAATGTTGCTCTGCTTAGTTCTAATTATTTTTAGTGGGAAACACCAGAGCTTTCAAGACCAGCGATATTTTGTCTGCATGTAGAGTTTGCCAACCGAGTGGTTTCGTTCAGTTTATAAAAAAAAGATTACTATTTTACATAGAATATTCTCTGTAGGGAATGAGATTAGAGGTAAAACAAGAGTAGTGTCCCTTTTCTAGAAGACAACATCCCAAAATACTATAGTGGCTATTGTAATCTAGTCTTCGATTTTAGGGTCTTATATTTGTAAGTTACTTACTTTTCTAGACGATTTCACATCTATAACCAAAAAACTATAGAGCTAAATAAAAAGTTTATCTTCAAAATAAATCTGTCGCATAATTTCAAAAGATTGTATTCATAAGACAGAGTAATCCCATTTAATTTTCACATAATATTGTCTTTAAAATATTTTATAAAAGTGCGCTAGAACGTAAATCGGCATGTGCTAGCCTTAATGATTAAATCTCACTGGGAGTGACATCATGAAAGTTCCGCTACTCTTTTTGAAATCTCATTCCCTATTGCAGGTAAGAGGTAACCCTTGCCTCAACAAGAGACAACTGGTATATAAACAAACAGAACAAACAGCGAAATCTTTTGAACGTTGCATAAGCGTTACTTATTGTAAGGTCTCTTGCTAAGCCCTTGGTGATTCTATCTGCTCAGTCTCTGAGTTGTAAAATCGAAGCAATTAAAATCTTGTGACTTTTGTCAGAGAGACGACTTTATGTGTGAGTTGCTATGGTAACTAGTTACGTAAACCTCGATCTCATTCTTGAGGAAAACCACAGCCAATGTTATTATCCATGCTTTCAAGACAAGGCCTGTTTGATCACGTTGAAATTTTATTCTGGGAAATATAGTAATGACTATGGAAAGACAGAAATAATTCTTTGTCTCGAGACAATAAAGCGCAAAGTTTGATTAGTTTCTTAATTCATAAAACTAGCCTCCATCTCCCACGTTTGCTGGATCAAGTCCACATTACAGGTTTCTTTTTCTTTATGCTTGAAGAGAAAGAAAAAAGAAAAAAAGGGGAAAAAACCTAACTCCAAGAATAGGAGTATTAGAGTGTATCTTCAGTTGGTTCTGATAAGTTTCCATATAATGGCCCGAGTTATAGAGGTGCGTAAAGCTAAGTAAGCAATTTTATTCTTTATTTATTTTTCTGCTTTCATGTGCATGTAGACAGCTGCAGAGGAAGCGGACGTGAATGTTTATTACAATTGTGCGATCAACGTTGGCGGCGGGATGAACAATCGTGATTTATGATGTGAAATATTTCATTTCTAGGATTATCGAGCCAGATCTGCACAGCCCAGGCGTCTTGTATGCAGACAGAGACAGACCAGGTTGGACAGGGGGACTGTATCACACCAGGTCATCCTCAGACCCAACTGGCCGAGGGGGTAGAGGCAAGCAAGCGGCCTGACCGTATCCTCGCGGGACTGACAGTAAGTTGCAGGACACCCTCCCTCCCCGTCCCCTTCACCATCCTCTATTAAATCTCCAGCATGCACTATCCCCCCCCTCCCTCCACACACACTCCCCGTCCCTCCCCCCTCTCCAACCTCTCAAGCATGTTACTTTAGATCTGTGTCTACCACCAGTGTCCGCTCGCGCTATGGCCAGCCGCTAGAACCCTAGGCCTGGTCTTGCTGTAGTCCATGTTACTGAGCTCGCCTGCACTGATCACACAATAAATTAGTGGTAGTAGATCTTTGTACAGACCGCGAACATCTACGTGTCTAACGTTTGTGGCTAGAGGAAGAGGACGTTACAGACAAGTCAGTGAACCAGTTACCTCCGGGTGCTCGTGTGTCGCTTCTCCCACTGTATTCAAGTTGAAGACATAATTACTCGTGTTACCGTAACCTTGTTATATAAGCTTTAAGCTAGGTATTGAAAGAAAAGCTCGGCTTTCTTTGCATGTTCTCTTTCGTTTCGCTTTTATAGGTCGAGATGCCCTCGTTCAAAATATTCTATTATTTTAACTGCTCTGTTAAGTTTGTTATTATTTAGAGTTGTTATGCACTGAAAACTATGTTACTTTTTCTTGTTTTTGTTACTTTTTCTATTATTTACTGTTTGCCTCAGGCCATAGATGAACTTATTTAATTTTTTCTCTTATCATTAGGAACGGGAGTTGAAATTAAAAAAAAAATTTAGTTGCAGCAATTTAAAAAAGTATTACTGATGTGCGTTATCCCATAATTTTATGATGTAATTTTGTCCCCTCTGCGTTTATGTTTTCCTCTCCCTGTAATGTTTTTCTCCGTCTCCATCTCAGGTTGAGCTGATGAGTCAAGCCGCATGCCAGACTGAGGTGATCCCCTGCATCAGGTTACGTGCCTGCTCCATTTGGCACGGCCCGTTACTGGGTCAAGTGTGACGTAAGCCTCTCTGTTCTCTGGCCGGGCGCCCGACGCTCTACCCACCAGCCAGTAGACTATTACGCCCGCACCGACTGACCACTGGAGGCTAGGCGCGGTCAAGTGGTCAAGCCGTTACGTAACTGGCGGAGTAAGGCCTGGCCGACGCCAGAATTGTGTCACTGACCGTCGCAGAGCAGCAGCATTACAGGTTTGACCTTGTGTGACCCGCACTTTGAGGAGTGCACGGGAGAGAAGAGAGAGAGACAGGAGAGAGAGACGCGCGGGCTCTGGTTTCGTAACAGAGATAAAAATGGCCTGGATAACGCAATAACCACGGTACACACACACTGAGCGTAGCCCTCTCTTTGACAGCTCAGTAGACGGGTTTTCAAGGTTGAGGGCGGTCTCGCGCACTCTCTCACACCCACATACACAAGCCGGCTTTGATTTAGACTGGAGAGCAGGCCAAGCTTTTATACAAATTTTAGTTACAGCGACCTGTTGCGAAAAGATTCATGTGACATATCATTGATTTTGTTTAAATATCAAACTGTATTTCAGTGCATTGACCTTTTATGAAAAACCCAATTCTTCATTCATCTTGTTTTATAACAAGTTCGTAAACTTTGGTTTTTTTTCTTTTGATTCTGACAGTTTTAATCATAAAGAAGAGATAAATAGGGAAAGAAAACTCATGAAATGAATCTGATTAGATTAACTGAATTAGATCATTCTGTTATAGTTTGAAAAGATGAACATCGTTTTATTCACTTGGACATTATACTGTGCTATATGTCGCAGCAAAGGTCGGCGACTTTTTCAGCAGTTGTATGTATAAGTATTTCAAATTTGTGGGATTTTGTTTCTTCCAAAATATATGGACAAACTCAGACTGTAAGACATAACTGAATCACCGGCTCGCTGAATCGATCATTGTTATCTCCATAAGTCTGGCGGGCACGTGAGGTACTTAGACCCACGCATAATCCAACCATTCTCTGTAGGAAAAAAAACTTTTTAGCAAGGTGTACCAACTACAGGGACATTTACCTGTGGCCAGTGTCGGAGTTTTACAGCTGAAGGAAGCGCACTTTCGGACACTCAAACGCTGCTACACTGGCCTTTACGTGTTGGCTGAGCGCTCAGACAGTTTGTAGCACATGGTGCGAGGAGTGGAGCCCTGGTGAGTAACACATTACTAGGATGTACTCACTCACAAATATTGCAATGTATATAAAAATAGGCTAGACGTCCACACGGTGCTTGGTAAACTCTTGCGTCAGGTGAGTCCTGGATAGTGTTGTTGTCTTAATCATAATGCACGCTGCATGCTATTTTGAGTATGAGTTTAGAGCAAGCATGACGTTAGCTACATCTAATCTTAGCATAGCTGTGTTAAGGCATAAAGTTTTTCCCTATTTTAAGGCAAAAGTAGCTGCTAAAGTTTCAATGACTATGCAAGTCATTTCCAAACAAATTAACCTTTTAAAACTACCGTTATTGTGTCCATGGAATAATAATAAAAATTGCGCTCGCACGTTTTTATCTCGATTACCAAGAATATGCTTTCCAAAGTCAAAGTTTTGTCGACGAGACTGAGAATAGAAGAGGGTTTTAAAAGAGGAAAAAAAATTAAATTTCTTGTAGCATAATAAGGAAGAAATCAACATAAGCCATAACTTAGCCTTTTAATTATGAAATTTAAATTCAAAAGCTATAAAGACAACATAAATTTTTTAACCAAAAAACTTAAATGTCAAAACCATGGGTGTACCTTTTTAGTTTGCAAGTCTTTCCTGTAAACATTCAAATTTACAATCGAAATAACAGAAACAGCGTCGGGGTGTACATTTATTTTTTCTTTCGCTTCTCAAAACTTTCTACACATTAGGATTGTAGATGTATAGTTACTAAGCGTTAGAAAAGTAACAACAATCTTTGAAAAACCCTATTACTCAACGACTAGCCACCACACCTCTTTTGTCATCCCCAGTGTTCTTCTTTCTATTCACTTGCTTAGACATCTCCGTTTCTGATTTATATCCATACTCATTCTCAGTGGTTTAGAATTTTTCGTATCACCTTTCACATTTTTCACAGTCTTTTTAGACAGTAATTTAACTCCCTTTCTTTTTGTTAAAGTCGATCTCAAAATCAAAGATGCACTCATCTAGATTTAGGTGTATATGTTAGTTACGTATAAACAAGTATTTTTTTACCAGCAATGTGAAAGCAAAATAAATAACCATCTTTCTATAAAACGACACGGCATTAGTTTATCAAATTAAGATGACCTAATTTGTTGTACAGTATGGAACACAACAGCGAACACGGTGGGTTATTTGACTGCGACTAAAATAATGTTAACAATAATAACATTAATAATAATAATGACAATAACAATAACGATAACGATAACAATAATAATAATAATAATAATAATAATAATAATAATAATAAAGAGCATTGGAATAACGCCTTTTTCGTTTGGCTCAAGACGCTTTACAATTTGAAACAGACTCAGATACACCATACACAGCATTTTTGCCTACAAAAATTACAATGCAAAAAAAGCTCTCTGTTCAGTAGATGTTTTGAAATCGATGAGCTTTTAGACATGCCTTAAACGCATTCTCCGGTTCAATCTTCTAAACCGTTAGGGCAGGTTGTTCCAAACATGGGGAGCACAGAAAGAGAAAGCACATTCACTAAATCTTTAAGTCTTACAAGTTTTAATGATGAGGAATATCTTTTCACTTGATCTTAGATCTTAAAAGGGGGGGGGGGAGGAGTTTTACAGTTGGATATATGGTAACGAATTAATGTTTTTTGGTATAATGAAACTATTTTGTCTTCAGTTCTGGTCTTTTCACTGGAAGCCAGTCGAGATGTTTAACAAGAGGCTTCACATGATCCCTATTAGGTTTTTTAAGGACTAGTTTCGTATCATTTTTTTGCTATTTTTGAAGTTTTTTCAATGCCTAGGATGTTAGATTTGCCAGTAAGGAGACATTGTACTAATTGTTCAAAAATGTCTACATTTGATATAAATTTTATTATATTTGTGTGTAAAATCAAAGTAGAACAATATTTACATATACTACGTTTGTCTACGGACATTTAATTTGTAATCGCCTCCCTTTTTTATGCTTAATAACGGGAAAGAAGAAAACGCTTTCTGATTTTAACTTTGCAAAAAAGTTACTTGTTCAAGTTAAATAGACCTTTGAATTAAACTCTTTTATTTTCTTAAACTAAAGTGAAAAATCCAACAAAATACAAATTCTTGACGGGATCTAATAAACAGAGTATTAAAAAATAAGATTAGATGAGGCAAAAATTGTAAGACTATTTACTTAGTAGCTTTTGCTTTTGTCTGACATGGTGCTCGGCTGAACAACAAAATCTGCCTGCGGTCGATTAGATTTAAGAAACGAAGATTGACACATAGATATGTGGACGCCTATTTCTTTCCATGAATAATAAAATCAGTGTCCTGTGTTTAAACTATGCACCAAACTCTTTCGCTTTCTAAAAAATGAGCACAAGCTGTTTGCATATTAGGAACAAATCAGTTTAAAATAAATATAATGACTTATTGTAAAATTTTTCTCACTTCTCTGGACAAGAACCCAAACACAAAACCTCGTAATGTATTTTGAATACCGGTATCTGAAGTGTCAAACTAATGGAAAATATAAGAAATATAACAGGGCGGTAAATAAATAGATGGATAGATGAACAAAAGAGTGGACTATAAGTCGGTTGGATAGACAAATGGGCTTAAGAATGAACGGATGAAAATATGGATTGGTGATGGCCGTAGTAGTAGTAGTAGTAGTAGTAGTAGTAGTAGTAGTAGTA
>BMAT01012953.1:155963-179577 GCA_019649035.1 Elysia marginata
CTACTACTACTACTACTACTGCTACCACTGTTATTGCTGCTGCTTCTATTTCTCATGCGACCCCTTCTGCTATGTGACTGATTCCTACGCATGTATATTACTTCTGATCGTATGTTTTTACGACCCAATCATGAAACAGAGAAAAGAACTTTACTGTTACCCCACATGTCTCTCTACTTACTAATCTATCTGCTGCCTGTTTATCAATTTATCTATCTATCTATCTGTCTATCTATCTATCTATCTATCTATCTATCTATCTATCTATCGATCTATCTATCTATCTGTCTATCTACCTGTCGCTCTATCTGTCTATCGATCTATTTATTTATTTACCTTTCTTTCTATCTATCATCTATTTAACTATTTATCTATCTACGTGTCTATCTATCAATATATCTGTAGCTAGGTATCTAGATTGCTGTCTATTTGTCTACCTTTTTCAGGCTGCGTCTGATGTTTTTCCCTGTCTTTACATTTTCAAGTCGCTAAATTCTTCTTATTTTTCAAATAATATTTACTTTCATAGGCTTTCAATTACGGGTAAAAAGGCATTGTGTGGAATTTGATTTCCACATATCTGTATATTTTACCATTGTCATTTCTCTATCAATTATCACAAGGCCCTGTTGACTGTTGCTGCTGCTTCATTGCAAAGACCAAAGTATGGTGATGTTTTTGTCTGTGTTGATACTCACAATTCTTTCAACATGGTTAAATATTACAGTGGCTCTATAATTTAGTTCTACTTCGCCCTGCTTTGATGGCTTACCTTTCGGCTCCTAGGGATGTGATTAACACTAAATTAGAGTTAGCCTAATTTCAGAAGTTTCCCTTTTCAATAATTCGGTCTTCCCTTGTTAGAATTTGTTTTGAAAGAAAATGGTTATATTTTCATATCTGATGTCACGTCTTAAAATTAATAAGAAAAGCCAATTTGTATAATTTGTTGTGTGTTTTTGAATGTTATTGCTTAACATGTCTCTATTGTATGTTTTAGTTACAAGTAAGAAACGAAGTGCATGCCACATTTTTTTATACTTTTTGATTTCATTGAAGACTTTCCACACCATGAGTCGAGTATCCTCCATAATTGCTGTCATTTTTTGAAAAAATGAACTTTGCGGAAAAGAATTCTATCATTCACAAAACGCAGTGTTTTAGTAAATAACTACTATTGATCCCAACCACATCTAGATCTAGTGAATGAGACAAATAGTGGAATAAGACCAGTGCTTCTTCTTTTTAAATAAAAAAATCAACGTGTTTATAGCGTATTTGACAAGGAAATAGATATTGATTGTTCTTATTTTCTTATTTATGATAAGAAATAAACTTTTCTTTGAGCCCATCAGCTTGTCACATTGTACCTCTACTACTTGTAAGATTCACAATTATAGGCATACATTAAAGAAAATGCTTGCTCTGTGTTTGTTGAATACATCATTTCAGTAAGTCTATGGTATAACAATGACTGTTGACCCGAACTTACCTAGTAAAAACCCAAATCCGGACTTATATGTCAGAGCTAAGAAAAATATCTCATAGTATCAGATGTATGTTTATGAAGACTTTGAACAACTAAAATTTTTACGCAGGTTCGAAATTTACCCATGTCTCATAACTTTTTAAAACTTAACTTCATAAGACAGCTAGTCATTTGACATTATTCTCCGACAGTCTTTTTTAGACTCTAGCACAAAGAATGCGTTTGTTTGATTTAGTGATTGAATCTCATTCACTAATGGTGGCTGAGGAAACATAACCGCTACTGCATCTGTAGCTTTAATTGCGTTGCATAATGATCCCTTGACTTGAATATGTACATATCTCATCTCAGATGAAACTTAATCGACACCGACTTCGGAGACAGCAGGTACACTAGTCGCGTACCGATTTAAACTCAATTTGTCAACAAACAATACCCACATACAAAAACATACCATTAAAGAAGAAATTTTGTGTCACAGCTGAATAATAAACGTTTTTGTGAGTCGCGCAATGTCTTTTATTTTTTTATTGTGTTCCAATGCCTGTTTTGTCTTATGAGTAAGAGGTCACAGGGACTTCAGTTGATAAGACTGAACCCACAAAGTTTTGTCCACTCTGGTGTATCTTTGACGCGTTGATCATGAATGTACTTAAATGTTTGTAGCGTTCGTACAAAATTAATGAAGTAATAGAATTTTGTACATGGATGCGCATTCATCACTATAACGCTCTTTAATGTAGAATAATTTTTTCCTAGTGGTTATGGAAATGTGCTAAGTTTGCTTGAAAGATTGAAGGTCAACATGGCCTATCTTTAAAGCAGATTGATAAATTGCAGTCTCAAGTACGTGGCAAATAACTAAATAGGTTTGATTACTGTTCAAGACAAAACTTAAATAACTTTGAGGAACAATGCGGTTGTTTAAACCTAATTTTACACTCTGAGAAAGAAAATAAGTTAGTAAATTGAAAAAGCCCATTTTAGCTGTTTTAGTTGATTGTTTGATTTTTTAACGTCCCAGTCAACTATGAGGTTATATCAGAGACGGCGTGGGGACAATTGAAAGCGTGCTGCCACACTGTGATGAAAGGGACGCTTGTTTACACCAAACCCAGTCACATTATCCTGACACCGCCCGGACCCACCAGACTTAGCACTAAATCCAAAATGCCAGACACTAAGCGGTTCAGCCGCTAATAACAGTTTTAAAGTCCTTGGTTTGAGTCGGCCGGGGATCGAACCACGCACCTCCCGATCTTTGAGCGAGTGTTTTACCGCTAGGCCACAAAGCCGGTCCAATGATTAGCAAACAAAACGGGGGCGGTCCATTCAACGAGATTGTAGTCGGGTAGTCTGCTAATTTTAGGTCATGAAGACAGCATAGCTAATTAACAGTAACACGCGATGATCTGTTATTAAAAGACAGCTTATCCATCATGACATTATTGTACTTGATTCAGGAAAAATAGACGTAGCGGTTTCTTCACTATCATATCGTATCATATCATCTCATTACAAAGGCCGAATAGGATTGTTGTCCTTAGTTTAAACACCCGAAAATCGTAGAAATAAGAGATAATCAAAACCATATTTAAGATAGATCAATTCACCATCAGAGAAACAAGAGTTAATCAAAACCCCATTTAAAGATACACCAGTTCATCATCATAGAAACAAGAGTTAATCAAACCATATTTAAGATACACCATTTCACCATCATAGAAACAAGAGTTAATCAAACCATATTAAAGATACACCAGTTCATAATCATAGAAACAAGAGTTAATCAAAACCACGTTTAAAGATACACCAGTTCACCATCATAGAAACAAGAGTTCATCAAAACCCCATTTAAAGATACACCATTTCACCATCATAGAAACAAGAGTTAATCAAACCATATTTAAGATACACCAGTTCATAATCATAGAAACAAGAGTTAATCAAAACCGTATTTAAGATACACCAATTCACGATAAACATAATCTTGACACATGTTTAAGGATCACAAATTCTTAGTAACATATTGTGAGTTATTCCAAACTTACTGAATTCTCGGGATAAATCAATGTTGTATGATGTTTGTTTCGCAATTTATCATAAATCACCTCCTCTGGTAAATGTTACATTAGAATATGTTTAAAAATGTCCGATACTTTTAAATCACTAAGTTTGTAAAATAATTTTGTAAATATGAATTAGATCGCATCGCATTCTGGATTACCTTGAGACTCGGGAACTGGAGATTTTTTTTTATCTATCCGCATTCGACATTTCCGACGTTGCCGTAATAAGTCTAGTTGCTCTTCTCTTGACGTTTTCAGTTCATACAGATTTGTCTTTTCAACAGAGGGCACCAAATGAAATTTTCATTATTAAGAATAGTTATAACGAGAGATGTATACATAGAAAGAAAAATAAATCTATCCAAACAGATACAGGGCCAATAGATGATAACCAATACATGTAACCTGTTTGTTTTATTTATACAACTATCAATGTTTAGATCGAAAGTAAGGTCATGGTCAAAGACAACACCAAATCACTCTCAAGGTTTGCCATCTCAAGAACTGTTTTTAGTGGTTAATATAATATGAATAAAAGTATTTTTGTAAAAAGGGAACAACTCCCGTTGTTAATACAGTTATTGCAGTAACTTCCCTTGCATTATTATTGTAGTAACAACTTCCTGTTTATAACCAGCCATCTTGATTTGAAAACCTAAAATAAAAGATACCCATATAAATCCACACCAGTCCTGGTTTATTGTATTAATAAGCCCAATGCTAAGTTGTATATAAATAATATATACACAACATTACATGCACATGAAGAAAGATAAAATCAACTTCCATGGATTAATATAGGATAAACAGGGAGCACACCCTGACCCCCAAAAATGTGCCAATAAAGCAAATAAGCCATCACCAACCAATGTTACAAAACTGCAGCAATTTCTGGGTCTTGTCCAGTATAATGAGTCAATTTATACCAAGTTTGAGTGAAAATGCTCACAGAGCAGCGTTATGCCAACATAGAGAACTCCTCGCTGTAGTTTTTATGCGAACGATTTCACACATACATATATATGGCAAGCCAGTAATAGTCAAGTCCGAGCATAAATCTCTTCAAAATATTCATCAGAATAATGCTAATACTCCTCCAAGGCTACAAAGAATGCTTTTACGCGTCCAGCCCTATGATTGTACAATTATATACAAGCCAGGGCGAGACATGTTAATCGCTGACTACCTGTCTCGAGCCAATCCAGAAGATGGTAAAACAATAGAGCTGGAATCCACTATATATACTGTAAATGCAACATACAACAGGATCGAGGAAATCAAGTCAGAAACAAAAAAGGATGCAGAGCTAGGACCTCTACTCAAGCAAATTATCCATGGTTGGCCAGAAAATTCCAATCAAGTTAAAAAAGGACTAAGGAAATATTGGTCTATAAAAGACTGTCTATCAGTAGAGGATGGACTGATTCTCAGAGGCCCTGCCATAATGATCCCTAAAAGCATGAAAGAGTAAATCTTATCAAGAATTCATGATGGACATCAAGGCATTCAGAAGTCAATACTCAAAGCCAACGATTGTGTATTCTGGTTGGGCATACAGAGAGACATCACAGAGATGGTCCAGAGGTGCATTCACTGCGCGGAACACAGAAAATCACAGCAAAAAGAACCTCTGCAGCCCCACGAGATACCAGGTCGACCGTGGCAGAGATTAGCTGCAGACCTGTTTGAAATAGATGGTCAACCATTTCTTCTTGTTGCTGAGAAAAATTACCAGCAGTGCATGCATCGACTACCTGAAGTCTGTATTTGCTCTACATGGCATCCCGGATGAATTGATAAGAGACAACGGACGTCAATTCGTCAGCGAAGAATTCCAAGCTTTCATCAAAGCATGGAACATATCACATCAAACGTCAAGTCCATACTGCCCACAATCAAATGGGTTCATCGGGCGCATGGTTCAAACCATCAAGACAGCACTCAAAAAGTGCAAGTCGCCAAAACCCGATCCGCAGTTCGCACTGTTATCACTCAGATCTTGACTCATTGACACAATTCTACCTTCAACAACAGAAATACTTTTCGGCGGGCGCATTCAAGGGACATTACCAGCAGACAGCCCTCCAACCGTGCACCAGATATACCAGGCAGCGCAGAGCCCCACATCACCGGCTCTTATAAAGACAACAGTTCTTGACTAGGTTTACCCTCCACAGCCAAAGATGACGACCCTCCACATGACAACAACAAGAACGTCTCGTCCTCACACACTTCAAGACATGGGCGAGCAATCGTTCGACCAAAACGGTTCAGTGATTGACACACTACAGTACATGTATACACTTGCCATCATACAAAAAGGATACACTATTTGCATTGTAGCTAGGAGTGTTGAATGGGCCATAATAAAGCCCTATTACAAGTGTTTCAACACTTATTCATAGATTAGATTATTGTTTTCATTTTCAAAGTGTGAAGTATTGTCATTGTTCAGGGTTATCTTTTACTTTTATAAATTTTAGCTAAATCATATCTGTGAGTGCTTTCAATATCAGTAATCATATGGTCTGATAGACCTAACTGGTCAGTAAGAATATTGTATTTTTTTAAACCAAAGTGAACTTCCCAAAGAAGCTCAACGTCATACTCTATAAAAGAATCAGTTCTACAACTATGTCTAACCTAAGTTTATTGAAAAAAAAAAACTGTCTAGCACTGCCAGTTGATGAGTTATCAAGAGGCTTTGGTCAAGTATAAGTCAAGAACATTTTCCAACTTTTGGACAATTTTATCAAAGAAGGGGAATGTAACAGAGGAACAACTCCCGTTGTTAATACAGTTATTGCAGTTCCTTCCCATGGATTATTATTGTAGTAACAACTTCCTGTTCATAACAAGCCATCTTGATGTGAAAACCTAAATAAAAAATACTCATATAAATCCACACCAATCCTGGTTTATTGTATTAATAAGTCCAATGCTAAGTTGTACATAAATAATATATACACAACATTATTATAACCGATATGTAATATTTTACATTTTGAGATATTAAAGTATAGCTGTCATGCTTCAGACTAATCAAACATAGCCGTGATGTCATTTTGTAAATTATGAGAATCAAAAAATTGACAGACCCTAAATTTTAATGTTATCAGCAAATTGCTTACACTTGAAACTTACAACATTGTTAGGTTGTTAATGAACAAAGTGTACCTAACACACTTCCCTGGGAACACTGCTCTCTTGTAAGAAGACATTTTACCATTCACAATTACTCTTTGCCATCTATCTTGGAGAAAATTTTGTACTCGATTAAAAGTATTACCTGTAATGCCATAACCTTTAATCTTATGTGGCAGTCTACAATGAGAGACAGTGTCAAACGCCTTTTTAATAATACCTGCATCACTCTTGTTTCCTTTTTTGAAGACTAGAGTTACATTTACCAACCTTCAATCACCTTGAATGATTCCATTTGGTGTGGACTTATTGAAGATGAAATATACCGGTGATACTATTGCATATGAAACCTCTTTCAAAAACTGAGGATGTCGTAGATCAGATCTCATGTGCTTTGTGACATCTAAATTTCTCAACCTTTGTAGTGTAGCTACTTTGGTATCACAATATCGTTCAAATATTGGCCATTATAGTCTTCCAAGTTAAGAATAGTCGATACTCTCTCTTGGATAATTACGCCTGCAAAAAAATGTTCAGAACGTCTGCCTATCTGCATCAGAAACTGTTCATTGCTATTAACTTTTAATTTGTGCGCAAGCCGATTTGTCTTCTTAATTCTTTACAGTCTTCGTCTTGCTCTCCTTGGTAAGATTTGATTCATATTGTTTAACAGACTGTCATACGAGACGTTTTGACGTATTCCTAATCTCTGTAAACTTCTTAAAATAATAAGTGACTGTTCTTCATTTCAGATAGTTTTGAAATAATCTGATTTTATTATTAACACAGGCTTTCATTGCTCTTGTCACCGATAAAGAATTGTTGTTTTTCATTTTTTTCTCCTAAATGGAAATTTTACTCGTTCTAATTTCTTTACTTTAAATTTGGAGAATACCCATGCGTTGTTGACACTCATGCGTTATTTCACCCCAGTCCACCAATGATAAACCATCCGCACAGTTATCATGATTACCATTGAAGTAATCTAACTGCATTTTATCATCTGCTTCGGATTCTCTGTTATAAAGATATTTTAAAAATGCAAAGGAGATTATGTTTACGTTTGTCCACGGGAGTTGCATGATCTAAACCACTAACGCAAACACCACCGTTACACAAAACCAAATCCAATATGTTGTTAATTAGACTCATCCTGTGGCGAGTTTGTGAATTGACCAGCTGCAGCTGTTTTCAGGTGTGTAAAAAAGTCGCTGACAGTCTCACGACAAACCCCTCGGGGTGGGTGTTACACGGACAGTCCCATTTGATGATTGGGGAATTGAAATGAGTACACATTCAATAATTTTTTTATGAATACTTAAGAAATATCTCTGACTGCATTGATAAATTATCGTTTACCTAAGATAACTATAGAATGGTAGGAATCGGTACATTTTCGGTAAATGAAACGCAAGACGTGAACAACGTGCCCCGTTCATTTTAAATTTGATTATCTAGGAAAGAACGGTGGTTATTAATCAAACTTCATTTTGAGAGGATGCACTAATGCATTTAATTCAAATTTATGGCGTTTCTTACAATGTAGGCATTAAGACAAAGTAGATTTTCTGAAACAAGTGTTTGATTTTTTACACTTCTCTATCAGTTTCTCTAAAGATTTGTCAGAGGCTAACCAAAGAAATAATATTTAAGGTTATTTCGCATTCGTAACATAAGATACGGAAGATATCTAGCTATGGCTTGAGAATTGTTGATCGGCTTTAAGACGTGTAAGAATCATTTGTATTTCTCCATTATCCGATACAGATATTAGAGCAAAATTTAAGTATTTCATTCTAGATTCACGCTTGAAAATTGTTACCGATAGAATACTCTATAAAGTTGTTAGACTTTTCTATTAGAAAAACTTTGACATCACAACAACATTTACAATTCTGGTGGCAAAATCTATGTCCGTAATATGACGGGTAAATCAAGTTATGCAAAATCAAGGAGTGTCGATATGATTCGGTACTACTTTCTCTCGTGATTCCAAGTGATTCCTAGTGATTTCGAGAAAAAGTAGCACCCATATGATTTACCTGAATATGCTCTGAAATGTTTAAATCAAAGCTGAGACTCTTATTATTAGCATTTTGTTATGCCTTTCGAGAAATACATCGACAGTAAGCCTGGAAACCAACCAACAGTAACAGAAAAACATCTGATGCAAGGGAAGCTACCCGTGTTTAGTTAAAAGCAATACAGGTTTGCCACATTCAATAGTTATAGGTATTGATCTAAACCTCCGAAGTGAACATGCAGCGAGAAGTAAACAAATTTGAGCCTAAGGGTCCTACCGATCTTTCTTCTTTGAGTTTTAGTAAAGTTAGAACGGAGTCGAACTTATTTTAGCGAGATTTACGACATCTACGCTGGAAAGAAGTTAAGTCATTCTTTATCTGCCTTTTTCATTCCAGATATTTTCGTAAATAATTCTCGTTTTTCATTGATATTATAGTTCTTTTCATATCTTTCACGATGTAATTAAGTTACAATTTTCGTGGATCATCAGGCCCCTTCTCCCTAAATTGAAATGCCACTGAACTGACTGAAGATCTTTCATTTGAAATTATTTACATAAACTTGAATTATCGTTTCTATGAGACTACATGCAAGCTTTCGGAAATAAAAAGCATGGTGTAAAGATTCCTATTTTAAAAGATCTGCCCTGTGGAAGCTGTTGACGAAATAACCATGACCAACATATGAAGACCAACAACAATTGGGTAAATAAGTTAAAATAATCTGATCTTCTAAAAAAATTCAAGCAAATTTTTAATGTTTAGAAAAGAGAACTAGTCTCTTTTTTTAAAGTGCTAATTTTGATTTCTCTACTTCTCAAGCATCTGTTTTGGTTTTCTATAGTTCTAGAGCGACCTGAAAAAAGCAGCCCCTACCTCGAAATGTTTAAGCCACTCCAGGGTAAAGACCTCAGCAGATAATTATGTTGAAATATATAAGTTTCTGTTTGGGTGGGTACATAGTACTTTTCTAGGTGTAGGTAGACAAGTTTTTAGTAAAAGAAGGCTGGGTGTATGTTAGTGCAAGGTAAGCTTTGTACATTGTTTTCTGTCTTCTCAAGGTTTAAAAAAAAACAGAATACCTTAAGAATATCGAGACTGTGTTTGGTTCATTAACAAAAGTTTGTCCTAGTATAAGAACATTGCTGATATCCGAAAGGGACATAACTTCTTATAATGGGAGGGATTTTTAAAAACAAGAGTTGTTCATCGTTTTCCTGAAGACGCGCTATTTAATGTCTGTCGCCACATTATCTGAAACTCCTGGTACATCCTCTTTGTGTAAGCGTCCCAATGAAACATAGGCGACATAAAATGCTTTAGGGAAACCAAAGTAAGAGAAATCATCAGACATAGTAAATAAAGTAATAAAACAAATGAAGTATGGGAAAATAAAATGTGGTTGCTAAAAGCTCATTCAAAAGCAGAACACCGTAATAATCTGGAAAGAAGTCCGACCCAGCCTAGGTTTTTATTTGTTTTTTTAAATGGTTGTACTTTTTTTTTGTTTCTAAAACAAGAAAAACACTGTTGAAAGCTTTTAGGCCAAACCACGGCCGGGGATTCGATCTGCACATTTTGATATTTGATTTGTACTTCCGTGGAATTTTCAGTTCCTGATTTATTCACGTATTTCCGTTGGAAGAACTTTCTTTGTTTTAATTTTTTTTTCATAAAAATATCTTGAAACAAAATTTATAAGGGACACAAATGTATCCTAAGTAATTTATCATTAAATTAAGCGGCATAAGTCAGACTTTAAAAAAACGAATACTGAAAAATATTTTCTCTTATCTAAACAAACAATATTTGCATAGCAGTCACCTAAATGGAACACCCAAAATTACATTTGCTTTTTAAAACTTATTTTGTCAATCTAGCACAAGCCCTTCCGCAGTAAAACTGTGAATTTTAATAATAATCAAGTAGTTTTATAAACCTATGAATCCCAGTCAGTTTTCTTTGCACTTGTACCAAAATATTCGATCATTCCATTCGGCTAATACAAATGCAGGTGCAAAAATCTCAGGTAAAAAAAACCCTAGCGCATTTCTAAAACAATTTACTAAATAGCTCAAATACAGAAAAAAATACATGGATGAAGTGAGTTCACATGGGAAATTTCACTTCGAAAAAAATGAAAGGAAAGTTTTTTCTTAATATTTCTGCCTTTTGTTTTCGTTACTATTTTACGCTATACAATTACAAGCACACTCCATTATTATTGGTTCTTCGCCACGCTTGTCATAGGGAGGGTCACGCTTCGTTACACTTAAAAGTCGCCTAAGTTTCAAGAGGGTTTTTGCCACTGCTGTCAGCCATTGCGGAGGAGTCGGTCTCCTCTGTCATGTTCTAAGGCCTATGTAGCCAGTAGACTACTGAAGTAGTGAAGTACTGAAATAAAAACAGATTCAATGCCTAACTATTAATGCATCGTTTATTGTCGTCGAAATACGAATTTAAAAAAAAAAACTCTTTAAATTACTTTTTTATAAATTTACAAATTAAAAAAGTGAGTTGTCAATACAAAGGTTTCTTCTTTATCTTTTTGTTTTAATAAAAGGTATTTTGTCGCAATAATGATTAAAGACTACTACAACTACTACTACTACTGCTACTACTACTACTGCTACTACTATTACTACTACTACTACTACTACTACTACTACTACCACTACTACTACTACTACCACTACTACTACTACTAGTACTACTGCTGTTTCTACTCTCGTAACGCGATTGAGTTTCTTTGCTGAGAGATTGAAAGTTATCAGAAGTCAGTTGCTCCAGTCATTGTTCATACCTCTATTCCTCCGCAATGGCGGTCAGGAAGAACGGCGTCAGCTGTTTGTTGTAGCCTTTAGTCCCCTAAGCTGCTCTTATCCGCTAAGTGACGTCAGCATCAAGAAGAACCAATAGCAGCAATCCCGTTCTACAAACCTGAATAAGAAAGCAATTCTAAACTAGCAGCACAGTAAAGTTGGAGCGAAAACATGAGGTAAAAGCAAAAGACTAAAAATTTATAGAGGAAAACATTGTGACTCACCTCACTCATTATGCCAGAACTTCAGTGTAGACAACATTGTCAGTCTGCTCAGCAAGTACACCATTTTCCTTCGGCATGTAGAGACGCACATTGTCGTTAAAACTTCCTCTACTGAGGACAACGTAGAGCTGCACATGGCTGAAAAAAATGGCTCCGGCAGATAAATTCCCTCTTTGGACAAAGTCTGACCTTTTGTCTTGTTGGCAGTTATCGCAAAAGCAGGACGGATCGGAAATCACTTCCTGCACATTTGAAAAGAGTAAACATTCTCTGACGGTATCAGAGGCATGCGTGGTATGAATAGTCTCTTTTCTGCATGCATACCAGAGGCAACCTCTGCATCAATTACATAACCATGCATTTCATGGATGATACACCTAGTACCATTGTAGTGTCCAATCTGAGGGCCAATATTGCGTAGAAGCATCGCATTGCAGTGATTTTTTATTAGGCATAGTCGATGAGGGGGCAGACCCATGGACATAACGTGTTAAAGAACTACAAGGGATATTGGTGATCATTCTCAATAACTGTGTCTGAGCTTTGATGCTCATTCTCTTGACCTGGAAATGTCATCATAATGTGGTGGCCAACTTCATCCACAGCAGCATTTGTTGGACAGATAATAGCGTGAGAGGATAGCCAATGAGGCTCTGTATATGAAGCAGCCAAATCTCCTAATGCAAAATCAAGCAGTTTCATCTTGCCCTTGATTAACATTTCATTTAGGAGCGTGATCTTGAATTCCAATATGTCTCGATGAACTGGGAAAGCTCGGTTTCCAATTCCTATAAAAATTCAAACTGTGGAGAGTACCTGAGATGTAGAGGTGCATGTTCTGCTTGAGATTGACAAACGGTACAGAGTTCCACATCAAGGAAGTTTTGAACGCAGCATCCACAATCTGGGTGCGAGAACTATGTCGTACTATTGGAAGTACTTGCCTCTAGTCACCAGCAAATAAAACAGTAATGCCTCCAAAAGGTTTGTTGGAATGTCTGATTAAAAATGAATTGGTGTCTCTAGGAAACTTCACCAATCACAACAAAACCGGCCAGTTTCAAGAGTTTTCCGGTGGCATCACTTGGAGAAATGTTGCACGTGAAATGGTCTGTAATGTTGATCGGTATCTTAAATCTGCCATGCAATCTTCTACTATTTGTCAAAAAGTTTGCAGTCATGCCAGACAGTGCAGTGGCAAGCGCAGTGATTTTATGTGAGCGGACACTTTTCAACCGGAGATGGATAACATAAGTTTTGCCAGTACCGCCGCTCGATGCAAGTGCGAAAAGAGCTCTTTGAATTTTAATACTGATGACAGGACAGCATCAAAAACATACTCCTGTTTGACATGTAATTTTGAGTAGTTTGTTTCTACCTCACCTTTCAATTGTTCTCGATCATGATCATCTCCTTCCAGATTGTTTTGGAATTTATGGGGTATTTGGCTCTGGCAACTGAAAATTTCTTCTCAGACGAAGAGCATCGTTGTCCAAGATTGCCTGAATTTCAAGGAGGACTTCATTAACTAATCTATCTGTCGGTTCAGTCAAATTACCTACTCTCAGTAACTCACGGCTAACTTCTAGTTTATGATTTTCCCAAGACTGCAGTGGATTGGAAGGTCTACAGTACATAAGTATATTGGCAATGAAACTTCCTCAATCATGCCCGAAACGAATGGCAGAAGTTTCCTGTATAGACTTTTCAATTTCAGTGTCATCCTCTAGCAGCCCAAGCATCCTGCAAGCTTCCTCAAAAGTTAAACTTGGTTGTTGATTGTCTTCAAATAGACAAAGCTCACAGGACCTTTTTTGAGATAAAGGGGCATCCGAAAATAATATATACAGGCTCTGCATGAAGTGGACTTAAAGATACTGCTGGGACCCGACCAATGCCATCACTGCTAAACTATCTATGTCAGTATTTAAAATACCCCTTTTTCTTCGCTGCCACTTCTCCTCTTTAGAAAACCAGGTGAAGTAACGAGAAAAGCCTTTATCCTTAGCATCTGTCTTTAAAAGTGCAATCAGTTTTGTTTGTGGTGGACCATCAGCCAGTACTTGTCGAGCTGTTTTCTTGAAAGAGAAGAACTTGTACATGGATCAAGTGACAGGGAAGTTTGTCAACGGGAGGATATTTTTTGTATATTTCATTGTTAGAGGAGCCTTGAAGTGCCTCACCTGGCATTGATGTACTGACAGATCTTATCACTGAAGTTGTCACTCTTGGCAAAGCAAAAAGAATGTGGTCCTAGCCTTGGGTAGGTATAAAAAACAGAGCATTGAGCTATGAAGACAAGTAGGGAACATGGCTTCTTGAGACACATGAGGCATAGGTATAGGTTCTTGACCGCTTGGACAGAAAATGCATTGATGCGCTTCATGACGCAAACTGGGTGTTGGATTGTACGGAACATTAAACGCAATATCCATTATGAATGCTTGACCATTTACTGTTATCTCATGTACATGTCCACCATTATCTGTTCTCAGGGTATGTTTTATCAGAAAGATTTGTTGTGTTGCGGAATGGTTTGTAAAATTGCTTGTTGCAATGTTTGACACCCTCTCACTCCATGGATGAGCTTGATGGGTTTACAACTCCACACGGACCATGAATATTTTAAGATGTCACAATTATAGACCTAGATAGAAATGCTGAATCAGTTTCTGTTACTGTGAGATATGTAGAAGTATCTGGATTAGATCTAGATTCTACATCTTGATTTTAATCTTGGCAAGCTAACAGGATTTTAGGCTAGATTTAAAAACTACATTGTTTTGTTAGCCTCTCTCTCTCGCTCTCTCTTTCTCTCTCTTTCTCTCTCTCTCTCCTTTTCTCTCATTTTTACTCTTCCTCTCTCTCTCCCCCGCTTAGAAGACTCGTGGAGTCATTTCTAGTCGGGCATCTTTAAAAGGTATCAAAAAATAAAAATGGGAGGTTGTAAATGATGTAAATTTAGAATAAAGTCAAAATACAGCGTTATATATGTTCATGTGTTTAGGCTCTGTTTATTACTACTTTTATTACTTTTTTCAGTATCTACACTGTATAAATTCCTTTCCGGAAATTTAGCTTCGTTACTCGGAGTAATTGTGTGGCTACGAGAGCAGAGCTATTAATACCCTAGCAGACCAGTACCTTTCATTTGTTAAGGTCCTTTTACTCTATGTCTCTTGTGTTTCATATTTCTTACTTATCTTCATAGCCTAATGCTCTGTTTTATGGGGTTATTTTAATTCGATAAGTTATGTTTATGATCTATCACATCTGAAAGCGTTGTTTCTCGTTGTGCATTCGCTACTCCAGAATTAGTAGAGACCTTTAGCACACGCACCGTGTCTCACTACGCGTACGTGAAAATCGGGAAAGCAGATTGAGAAACTATAAAAATAATGAAATCAGTTTCTAAAAATAGACCCACAGACGTACTATTTTTAGAAAATGGTTTCATTATTTTTATAGTTTCTCAATCTACTTTCCCGATTTTCACGTACGCGTATTGAGACACGGTGCGTGTGCTAAAGGTCTCTATTTTCCGTCTCAGAGTTTCATGTTTTCAGTGCATTCTATATCAAGGCGTTTCCCAATTTTTTTTCGTCCTGCCACAAAGGATTTGTTTTAATCCTGTTGCAAAGCATTCTTTCTATTATCTCCAACGTCTGTGCTATCTGAGAGATTTTTCCCTTACTGTTTATCTCAGGCGTTCTGTTTCTACATTTTTCTGTCTTCAGACTTTGTTTTTCTATCTGCCCGCATTCCAGGATAGTTTTTGCAATCTGTACAAACTTATTCTATCCCAACTAGCATAACCCTTGTCTGGTTCCTACCACCTGGGTCTAGCAGACCCAGTAACAAGATAATAATAAAGATACAGCTGGATCTCTCAGACCCAGTAATAAAACAATACTAAAACTACAGCTGGGTCTATTTAACCTAGTAAATAAATAATAACTATAAAAATACAGCCGGGTCTCTTAGACCCACTAACACTACAGTAATATAACAATACGCTTGGTCTTTTCTCTTTCACATCGACACTGAGACCTTTACAGTTTTAGAGTTACCTCTTTTATGGGAATCCGCCCCCGCTCTCCGATTGCCGCCCCCCACCCCCCAAACAACCGCCTAAAACTACCGATTAACCGCCTTCCTAGCACAAAACATCGTAGAGATGTCCATGATGCATTCTTGCTGTATATTGATTCAATCATTTAGGAAAACTTGTCACTTATACAATGCTGAAGGGGAGCTGGTGGAAGCTAGAAAATAGAAAGACACTGAAATTATAGAGATTTAAGCCTTTTAGCAATGTTTGATACATGTGCTAATATAACTATATGGATAGATCTGCAATTGTTATTTCGAAGACTCTTAACACATGAAACACTTTCAACTATTATTGTCAATAGTTGATAGTCATCTCCCTTAGTCTGAAGTGAATGTTAGTCAGCAGGCTAAATCTGAGTCCCTCTCAAGATGTTCTCCCATGAAGACATGTTTAAGTTCTAAAATAAACTGGTATCCAACACCATAGTTAATAACATACTGAAACCATGCATCAGAATAATATTTCTTTTGAACTGATTTTCAAGTTTGTTAATTGGAGTAAAATTATTTGAACAACTTTTTCTCAAAATCGCTTCAGCCCCTGCTAAATTCTGGTCGCTTTGATGATAAATCAAGCAGAACTGCCCGCAAAGCTAAGGACAAGTTTGCGCATGTGCGTGACATTTAGGAGCTCTTTTAAAAAGGTCTGAGAGATTTCTATCATCCCGCTGCTTTCTTGATGTTGGATGAACAATTGGTGTCCTTCAGGAGAAGATACAAGCTTTATTCAATACAGTATATTTATGCCAAGTAGACAAGATAAGTACAGCCTCAAAATTTTTTGGAGCACTGAGACTTTAGCTAGCTAGAACCCCCAAAGAGTATCTATCGCCTTGGCAAATAAAGAGCTTTCAGCCGGGAAGCTGTAAATGATCCAGTGGGGTGTGGCGTCGTGGAAAATCTAAAAGAAAAGTTTGCAGGCTCCGACAGGAATATCACATGTGACAATTTTCTCACAGACCTCAATCTGACAGAAGAGTTTCTGAAGAGAAAGCTGTCAATTGTTAGAACCGTGAGTAGAAACAAGAAATGTCTTTCTCTGTCTTTCCGAAGCAACAGTTTCTCCAATCCTCCAGGTTGCCATGGAGCTTGTGACTGAACTCCTGTAGCACAATGAATCTTCCATTCAGACATATTCTAGAAGCCACGTTGGAAAGTCTGTCAACTTTGTATGACATCAAGAAGACTAGCAATGTCTCTTTCAAGGAAGCAAATCCCATCAAAAAGACAAGCAATGCCTACTACAAGGAAGCAGAAGCCATTCAGAATGCAAGCAATGTCTACAACAAGGAAGCAGATCCCACCAAGAGGACAGGAAATGTCTGCTAAAAGGAAGCAGATCCCACCAAGAGGATAAGCAATGTCTACAACAAGGAAGTAGATCCCACCAAGAGGACAAGCAATGTCTGCTAAAAGGAAGCAAATGCCGTCAAGAGGACAAGCGACGTCTACTTCAAGGAAGCAGATCTCATCCACATGTTCCACACCCTCCAAATCTCAAGCTTCTCAGAAATTAGGCAAACGAAGAGCTCACAATCACCAGCAGTCACCGCAGAGAGACCGCGATGTTCATTATGCCCACATAAAAACAGACAGAAAAACAAAAATGCAATGACTGACGAGATTAGGTGGACGAAATGATTAAAAACCGCCTGCTCTCCCTTTTACTTTTCAGTCAAAGATACCTACGAAAACAGTGCTGTGGTTTAAAAAAATTCTGCAGTATTCAATTTACAGCATAGCTTTTGATCCATGAATATAAATTTTAGTTGTCTGGAATAAATATTCTTAAATCTCAAAGCTATGCTAAAGAAAGCGTGGTTTTTAAACTGTTACTGTTAAATAAAAACCTGACACAGATAATACCCTCAGTTTTTGCCTATATTGTTTTGTCTCATCAACTACCAACATAAAAACGTTTACGTAAGTTTAACGTTTTATGGCAAAGCCAGGTTCTCATAACGATTACGCTATTACAGCAAGGCTTGTTTGCAGTATTGAGCCAGTTAAATCAACACATCAAAGTTCAGGAAAAAAATGCCTTGGTTTTTTTTACTGTTAGACAGATATTACAATTTGACACAACAGCTACGGGAAGCTGAACCAATAAATGGACATAAAACAGGAGACAGAAATAAACCCCAATAAGATCTTAAACTAAAAGCTGCTTGATCAAACAGCGCCATCGAGTTGTGCTCACCACGAGTCGCTTGCACTGAAACGGATTGTGCGGACACGATTATTAAAATAAGACTTAGTTGGTTAACTACAATTTTCAGAAAAATTAAACTGCAGAGGAACAAAGAATACGAATGAAAAGAAGGTCGTATATTGTAGATGCCCCACAGTTATAGCCAGCAGTTAGCCAAGTGTCTCACAAAGTTTGAGTACCTAGTCTTTATGTATTGACAATTTGCCACCCTCCAAACACCTGACACCGACTCGGAAAATTTTGGTGGTGCATCTAGTGCAAGAGAAGTAAGAAGCCCCGGTAAGCTATAATTTAACGCCTCACACGAAAGTTTGGTTAGATTTATGGAGCACAGATTGGTAATATTTTCCAGGTGACTGTTATGAAGCTGACACCGGCACTCCCCGGAAGAGTCATTAACGTGTAACACCGGCGGCACTTGCGGTGTTCAGCCTAAATTGCCTTCATTTAGCTCACTGACTAATTGTTAGTACTATCTCATGAACTTTCTGTATATTGGAGTAGGGGTGGGGGGAGGTGCTGCAAAAGTTAGCTAAATAATGTTGAAAAGACAAGCATTTAAATACACATTTTTTACCGCCATGCACTTAAAAATCAAGCCCTTTACAATTATTACTAAAACGCAACATAGCTATATTAAATAATTTTTAGGCCTAACTCATGTCAATTTTTAAGACGGAAAGTTGTTTCGAGATTCTCTGTTTTGGTGGATTTCAATATGATTCCTGCATTTCCTTAAAGCATCGGTATATGATAAAACTGCACGGCTGAGATTTTATCGGAACTTAGCGTTCATAATTTACCCTTTCTTAAAAGTTATCGTAATGATGGAGGAATATCGTATATCTTGTAAATCATTTCCGATCTCCGTAGGTAATCTCTTTCTGACATATAAGCGTTTGATCCATTAGAATGAACCGCCTAGATTTTTCTACATAACCCAATGTTTCAATACTTAGAACCTTTGAGTCACCTTGAATAAAAAGGTTCAAACTAATGTTTTTTACTGAGGAAAAGTAAAACAATTATAGCGCCAAAAACTTAAATGCTAAGACAGCAGTAACATTTATATCTTAAGGGCTAACAGATGAAAAAATGAGAAAAGAAAAACAGAATGAAGCATACTCTTAATAACTCAGTCTCGACATAGGACTGTAGATTTAAAAAATAAGAACACCGGAGAAATTACACATCGTAAAGTATGTTGCACAGGCAGGCAGATCGAAAAATTTAAAGGTGATCTGTGATCTACTCTTAAAACAACCAGCTTGGGATTTTGTTGAGCATTAACGTCATGGTGCTGCCAACATTGCCTAAGTCATACTTAGGCAAAAATGGAATATACCTATTTTTAGATAAAGCTCTTCGTTATGCATCTTATAGTTCAAAAATTTTTGAAAAGTGCCAGGCCAATTTTTTGTAATTCAAAATTTCTAATTTTGCCCAACTTAAAGACAGAGTTAGGCAATATTGACTTCAAGGTCATTTCTGCCTAACTCCCAGTTAGGCGGAATTGACCTTATGCAAACATTGCCTATGTCTGTGTAAGGCAATATTAGCTCAAGAAAGATCACTCTTTTTGACCTCCTCAGAGTCTATTTTCACTTTTGTTTTTCTCTTTGTTTCTAGTCTTTGTCTTGTTGACAGTTGAGGCCCTGGCTTTCTTTGTGACCAGCCTGATTTATACTTTTGATATAAAGATCTAGCTTCTATAACCTAGTGAAATCTAAACTATTCGACCTACTAACGTATATACATGTACATTCTTGCTGAATCTGGGAGGAACCTAGCTGGACTTTTGATTTAAATCTAGACCTAGATCTAGATCTAGTGAAAATGGAGTCTCAAAAAGAGTCTATGACACTGAGAGTGTAGGAACAGATGACAGTACAGTGTTGTATGAATCAGGTATGTTATTTTAACGATTAGATTTCAATTAATGAAAAAAGTGGGGTTTTTTTGGCTTCTTGGACATAAAACATGACTAAACTGTATTAAAGTTTTATTCCTTCTTGAAATTGTTTTTGCTGCCTCTAACAAGGTAATGCTGTGGATTATTTTTATTTCCAAGTTATTTTGAATTAGTCAAGAGAGTAAACAGTAAGAGTAACCTTAATCTTGTTGCCTCGAGCTGTTCTTAAAGATGTACAGCTATTTATGTCATTACAAGCTTTATACAATGTATTTTCAGCTCTTTCTTTTTATTATGCATACGTAGAACAATCTTCCAGGAAAAACTAAGGCAAAAAGATTTACAAATTTTGGAACCTTTTCTTTCGGATACATCTATCAGGTCTCCTGATGACAGTGCTGATTGAAGTCAGAACAATTCGCCAGTTGTGAATGAAAACACGAAACGCAGAGATGTTGAAACTCACCAAGGTATCTAGATATCTATTAATATATATTTGCGGACTTGAAAACCTTGCATTGTCTGCAGTTTACTTTTTTGGTAATCCGCAAGACTTCTTATTTTTTTTATTTCTGTTTTTTTTTTCAAGCAATGCCGGGTGCCCTAGGTAGTATTTTATAAATGAACCCCACATAGCACATAAGCACACAAATCTGTACCACACTTGGTGATAATTTTTCAACATGTCTTTGACATCTATCAAATTGAAAAAAGTTTTAATTTTAGCTTTTTGTAAGGTTGGTGTGGATGAGTTCTGTAAACTTGGTCTTTAATATATTACGGTATTTTTCCTTCAAACCAGAGTCCGATAATCAAGACAGAGGAAGAACAAGACATCGGCAAGCAAGGCCAGATTTGTGGCAAAAAAACAGTTAGAAAACTTGCTAGATTTGATGGGAGCCAATATCAGTGCAGTGGACGTGATAAAACAGTCATTATTGATAAACGAAGAATGGGTCCAACCTGCACATCAACATACTGTCAAAAGTCGAAAAGCCGTCATTGCTCTACCTTTGATGAAGAAAGAAGGAAGGCCATTTTTACTGAATTCTGGAACATGAGGTCTTGGGATGAAAGGTATACCTATGTAAAGACAATGGTCAAGAAAGTGAAGAAGAAACAAGCAAGATCTGAATCTGAGGAGCGTGACAGTTCATACCAGTGGAATTTATCATCTACAGAAGGGGAACACAAACAGGTGTGTCGAAAAATGTTTGCTAGCACTCTTGGTGTGAGCGAGAGAACGTTATGTAGCTGGCTCACAAAAGAAAAACAAAACGTAGTCCCAACAGTCGAACCTGAAGTTACCAACCCCCAAACAATAAACAAACCTTTGTCAGAGGAAGATTAAAAATTTCTAGAGGAATGGCTTTTAGCAATACCAACGGTACCCTCTCACTACTGCCGCAAGCAGCCCAGTTATGAAGGAAAGAGGTTCATACATGAAGGACGTTCGCAACATCAGCTGCTTAGTGACTACACTTGAAGCTGCCATGAACAGGGATTTAAAGCAGTGGGATGGAAGTATTTCAATGGAGCTTTCCACAGATTAGACCTGTCTGTTTTTATCCCTAAAAAGGACCAATGAGACGTTTGTCTTGGGTTCAAACACAGTAATATTGCCCGAGACGTTTATGAGCACCACATCGCAAGGAAGTCAGCAGCTCAAGAAATGAAGGCAGTTGACAAAGTAACACCAGAGAATGTTTCAGTGTAGACCATGGACTTAGAAAGTGTACTCATGTGTCCTAAAACAAAAGCAAGTGCCATGTACTATCGCACAAAGCTCGTCGTTAACAACATGACTTACTTTAATCTTAAAACTAAAGAGGGCTTCTGCTACATTTTTGATGAATCAAATGCAGACCTTTCCAGTCAGATGTTTGGTTACCTGCACCACATTCACTTTTCAAGGTACTTGGATGCCAACCCAGATGTTTCCAATGTTGTTATTTGGAGTGATGGTTGTGACTATCAGAATAAATGTGTAACCATTGCCAACAGCTTGCTGCAGCTTGTCGTGGAAAAGAAGATGCTAATTGAGCAAAAATTTCTCACTCCTGGCCATACCCAAATGGAGTGTGATGCTATGCATAGCCTGATCGAAAGGAGGACCAAGTATGATATCTTCACGCCCAGGGAATACATGCTGGCAATGGAAATAGCCAGGGAAACACCATCTGCCTACAAAGTAACAGAGGTCCAATTTTCCGATACCAAAAAGTTGTCAAGCGACTATTTGAAGTCGGTTCGTCCAGGGAAGAAAGAAAGTGATCCAAAAGTGTCGGATGTTTGTGCTTACAGATATGCACTGAATGATGTTGGAGCACCACAGATCCTCTACAAATTGGATTGGATGGACGACTGGCATGAACTACCAACAAGACTTAAAACAGACAGGAAGCGTTGGGTTTCACTTTTTACTGAGAGACTGGCCATCACAAAAAGAAAGTTTCAGGATTTACAAGATATGAAATCCGTCATGCCTGAATCTGTCCACCATTTTTCTGACAGCTTACCCAATAGAAATTAATAAACAAAGGCTAGGCGTGAAAAGTAAAATGAAAGCTAAGCTGTTTCAAAGATGCTTAATATGTACTTTTTAAATTTTCTTCAGATGCTAAAGTTACTTCATGTTGTTCACAAAATGTTATATATATATATAGATTCTAGGTTTTCTATGTCATGAAATACTGTGCTCAACTTGTATAAGGAGCTTTTGTATACATGGTAGCCTAGTCTTACCTTATTTACGTACGACACAGTGTTTCTGCCTTTCTTCTTTAGGCGCGTCGTCAGGTACTGCTTCTAAAGACGAGAAACAGGAGAAAGAGACGCATAACCTGGTTCAACCCACCTTACAGCAAAAACGTCTCATCAAATATCGGTAAAAAGTTTTTCGACCTCCTCAACTCCTGCTTCCCACCAAACCACAAGTTACACAAAATTATCAACAAAAACACCATCAAACTCAGCTATAGCTGCACGCCCAACATAAAACAAATCATCAGCAGCCACAACAAACGGATAATTAACGAATCTTCAAATAAAGCCAGTACAACCAAATTGTGTAACTGCAGGGACAAACCATCTTGTCCTCTCCAAGGAAAATGTCTTGAACAAAGCCTAGTCTACCAAGCAACCATTTCAGAAACAAACGCCAACAAAATGGACACCTACAAAGGCATAACAGAGAACACATTTAAGACGCGATTTAACCAGCATATGTCAAGCTTCAGACTACACCACAAAAGGTCGGCCACGGCTCTCAGCAAACATGTTTGGAAACTAAAAGATAATAAAAAGGACTTCAAAATTTCATGGAAGATTATTGAAAAATCAGCGGCCTACTCCACTAAAACAAAAAAATGCAACTTGTGCCTTTCGGAAAAGTATTTCATTTTAGAGAAGAAACCAACCCTGAACAAAAGAAAAGAGATTTTCTCTACTTGCATGCACACCAGAAAATATTTACTAAAAAACGCAAGGAATCGAGGCGCACCAACGACGAACTAGATCTAGAATGGGCATGACGGGGCGATTGAAATAGAAGCAACACCTGACGACGCGCCTAAAGAAGAAAGGCAGAAACACTGTGTCGTACG
>BMAT01012953.1:185021-196922 GCA_019649035.1 Elysia marginata
TTGATGCTGAGGTTCTTTTCAAATTGCTCTTTATTGACTCTGAGCGGATTAGTTTTCGCGCACTTATTTCTTCTAATCCAGATTTTTTTTTTTAGGAAAGTTTCCATTTTTGGTTTATAATTCCATTTGATAAGCGTAAGTATTTCCACTCCCTCTTTCAACAAATGTAAAATTCCTGCTCGAGAATATTAATGGGAATAGACCTGAAGTAAAACTGTTAGTGTGTGAGCCTTTCCCCCTTGTTTATATTAGACAAGTCGTATACATGATGATCTTGTGTCAAATGAAACGAGTTAACATTTGTAAGAGAAAGAAACAGAATATCAAAGTTACAGAAAAATAAAGAAAGAGGGGAAGTAGTAAACAACGGGTGGAGAAGAGATATAGACTATTTTTATCTCATACTGAGAGTTTTACGAGGGTGGAGGTGAAATTATTAAGGCATAAGAAGAGGGACAGAAGAAAAAATGACAGATATCTGCACTCAAAACTCATCCGTGGAGAAAAGGGTAAAAAAAAATTTAGGTTGTGTTACAAAACCTGTCAAAATGCTGATGTGTTTGTTGATCATAGTTTTTTTTCATTTTTCGCAGAATGTGTTGTTCATCTTGGTTTTTCTTAATTAAACAAAAAGGTTAAATAATTGTTCAGAAAATCATGATGATTTCCACGCATATTTCACTAAAATAGCTTTGAATGTTATTATTACTTAGGATGGTAAAGGTTGCAACATCCGAGGAATTCAGGCTGATCGTGAGATAAATTAAAACTTACCAACCAGTCTTTTACACGTTTGGCATTATGTGGTTTCAAATCCTTACTTGAATAGACAAAAATTCAGCAGGAATTTTTTCTACTTAGCACAAAAAAATTCTATAAAATTGCGCAATGTGTTAAGGGTTTTGGAAAAATACTTGCTGTAAGGGTAACTTAATGAGGTTATAGCGAAAAAATCATGTAAACGTTTAATGATCTATTGTTAAGAGTTAAGAATTCTAAAAATTGTTCATTATAAGTTAGCTTACGTATTTATGTAGTACAATTTTCGGCAGGAATTTGTCCTACTTAGCACAAAAAATTCTATAAAATTGCGCAATGTATTAAGGATTTTAGAATAATACTTGATGTAATGGTAACACAATGAGCTTATAGCGAAAAAATCATGTAAACGTTTAAAGATCTATTGTAAAGAGTTTAGAAATCTAAAAATTGTTCATTGTTAGTTATCTTACGTATTTACGTAGAACAATATTTTATGATATAGACCTATTGTATACAGAGAGAATTTCGTTTATCTGCTGTTTTATACGCCACTGTTGATTGCTATTTTTTTCTCATATGCCTTTTAATTAAAAAATCCTGTTTGTTTTAAAAGTGTTTGCATTCTGTTCAAGTTAACTTTGAATCTTTAAATTTTAAAACATTGTGACCATTACTAAGGGTTTTTATTTTTTTTTTTTACAAAATGATGAGGAGTAAGAGGAGGAGGAGATAGAAAGCTATAAAAGATAGATTTAGAAATAGATTTTAATACAGGGTGTGTATGTTCCAAGTTACATGTAAACAGTGTACGTGTCAGGTGAATGTTTAGAGTCCATGACAGTTGTTTGGATAATCATGGTTAACTTGATATAAAAATAGAAGTGATGTGTTTAGCGAGTCTATTCAAAGCCCTCAGATAGTTTGAGATTTTAAAATATTACAAAGAATACTTAACTACCTAACGCTGGTATATTGTAATTTAGTGACGGGTCCTTGATCAATTACATGTATTAAGAAGAGTTTAAAAATAAATTGCTTTGCTAAGAGCATTATTCAACAACAAATGCGAAGAATTCAAATGCCCATTTTATAATTTAAAGAAGAGACCCATACAGCAAGGGGGAGTGGACACAATGCTGATATGGCTACAGCGCACGATGTAATAAATAGTGGAGGCAGCCAATGCGCAATCAAATGATTGAAATATTTTAAAGGTATGAAATTAACAGTGGGGAAAAGTAGGCTTTTAAGTGGAAATGCCTGAGATGTCTTCCTTTAGTATGATTTAGTATACACGATGTATCAGCTTCTATCGTCTCTTTTCTGTTCCCGGCATCTTAAGACGATGAAATGCATGCGTGAGCTGATTTACCTGTGCTTCAGTGAGTCAGAACAGCGCTGCCGCTGTTAAGTGCACATCTCCGTCGTCTACATAAAGATCGCTATTAGTTTTTATTTAGCATTCACAAACAGGTGGGCGGAAAGGTAAAGCAAGGTACATGTAATGTGTTTCATAGATAACATGCCGATTAGAATAATGCTTTAACCAGATAAATATCTTTTTTCTCATTCGAAAAAAAATTACATGTGGGTGGTTCAAAAATAGAGTTCACGAAGAAACAATAGCATAGTTGAGTAACATTAAACCTTCTCCTGTTTATATCACAGGCAGACATCTAAGGGAGGTAGAAATAATTGTGGTATTAACCGGATCCCTAAGGTCAGGCTTCACATACCTGAACTGGGTCCTGAGCGTATGATAATGGAATGAGTACCCGCTGATATCTTACACAATTAAATAAAGAAGAACTAGCAGGCCTACGTAGAAAATAGAAAACTATAAAAAAATATTTAAAACTTATTGTATAATCTTAAGATCTGCCTGGGTGTGCTAAAGCAAAAACTCTTCGTGCGCATTTGCTGATAAAATGAACTTGGTCATTCCTTTATAATACTATTTTTGGCTATCTGATGAATCGACAAAAAACGCAGATTGCATTGCAATTACCAATATTGATTACCAACAGTTGATCGATCTTTAGGAGACATAATCAATGACATCGACTTAGGTGGTAATTCGAGTTATCACCGAGTCTTTATATTTAACTGTCCCCATTAACTGAATATTGACTTAAGCAGAGTTGGCTGCAGTTGTATATTGTTGCTAGGCTATGAACTATTCAGCCACCTAATCTCTGCAAATTCACATTACGATTATTATCTTCTACCGCGGAGATTGAATGCAAAGGACTGCAAGTTAGCCTATTTCTGATTTTCGTTCATGTTACAATACAAATATAAAGAAAGTAACTCTTAACAAAAAGAATAACCCAATGTTTTAACTCATTAAAAAATCGTTTTGAGATTAACAAAAAAAACAACAAAAAAAGCCAAGAAGCCTTACAAAACAGTTACGATGTAAATGTGAACAACCTATTCATGACAGTTAATGTTTCGTTGGAATGTTGGCTTATTTGGCGCGTTGCGAGTTTTCAGGAGGATCACACCAATACGTTATCCACATTCTCTAAACATCCGTCAAAAGATGGGAAAAGAAGATAAAGTGGTGAAATCTAGAGATGAGTAAATAATTTTATAAACAGTTTAAGCATTTGCGATGCAAAGCGCCCGATGGAAAGTTTTCTTGAGGATGGAACCCTGTTCACCTGAACAGGTAAGGTCGAGCCGAAGAGATGGTTAACGGAACACTACCACATTGTAACTAACAGATAGTAAAGGGAGCACTGTCACGTGGTAATTAACAGATAGTAACGGCAGCACTGCCACTTGGTAAGGCGAATGGGTCAATTATACAGAACGCTTTACAGTTATACTGGTGAGGAAAATTCTTTACAAGCAGTTTTCGGTTACTAACCGAAAAAAAAGGATGAGGCAACAAACTGAAAGTACGAGTTATTCTGTACAATATTCTTTGATCATTTTTCTTTCAAATTAAGTGAAAGTAAATTATTTCATACTCTAACGTTTTTCTCCATATTACTGGTATCCATTCGATTGTTTTACTCTCACGTTTTTCTTCATATTACTAGTATTCTATTTGATTGTTTTAAACAACTGTGAGCTTTTATTTTCGCTCTGGCATTATTCTAACCGGGGTTAAAAGTTCAGAGACTCGAGTACGTTTTTTCTTTGTTGTACTCAAAACTGAGTAAAAGCATCGTCAACTGTCTCAAACCCGCGCCTATATCATATAATATATACGAGTACCTATAAAATTCCCAATGACGGGGATATGAACTTGAGGGTCCCCAACGCATCGATGGCAAAATCTAAATACGAATCTTTTTTAAAACAAAACAAAGAGCAACTAAATTATGCATGCGTGCACATCAATAGTAAAGCATTGGATAAGATATCAAATAGACTCCAGCAGAACTTAACTCAGATGTATAACTATAAGCAAATATAAAGCATATCGGGGCATACAGTTAGAAGTAGCGGCGACATTTTGCTTGATTTGATTTTAAAACGAGTAGCGGACAGAGGATGTATGAGACAGAAATAGAGGCAGGGATTGAGGGGCAAGAGTTAAAGGTGCAAGCAAAGAAAGGATAGATAAGTAGATAGATAGAGAGATGGATAGATAGATAGACAGCTTTGTAGATAGATAGATATGTATAAAATGTAAGTTAAATCTAGATTTTACACAAATTAAAGCTCCATATTCGTAAGAAATGTTAGTCACTTTCTTCTAGATTCTTACATAAGTAGATATGTAGGTAGAGAGATGTATTTTTTCCACAGATCCAGTCTACAATGCCATCAGCTTAAGGCATAAAGCAATAGCGATTCTCGTTTCTAAGTTTACAATTTGCATAACTTAAGTTTTGACTTTTGTTCATCGCATTTTTGTCTTGGTGTGTGACCTAAAAATATTCTGATTGCTTTTGAAGCGATCAGAATTTTTCCTTTTAAGTTAGAAAGGCACTCACAGAAACCCTGTAAGGATTTTTACTTTGAAATATCAATTAAAGGAGTATAGTGGGGCACAATTGTAACAGCTATGTTTTCTCGATTTGCAAATCTAGGTTCTATGTCTACCCAAAGACATAGGTTAAAATGAAAAAGAGGGAGCCTTTTTTTGTATATTTGCCCTTTACCCAGTATTAATTAACAAAAACTTTTTAATCATCACCGATTTTCCGATCAAATTTATACCCTTTAATCTAAAATAGTAAAAAAATTAAAAATTTATAAATGATTAGAAGAAACATTCAACAACCAAACCGAAATTCCGGATATGGTAGCCTTCACGTGAAGACAACTGGGAAAAAATAATTAGCATAATCACTAAGAGCAAAATGAATGGGTGGGGCCTAAAAATAAGCGCCCAGCACGTTTCGCTTTTTGCGCCGTTCTACAAAACCTGAAGAAACGTGCAACAAGATGTCTAGCTTTGAATAGAAGCGGTGGTTTTAATAGCAGCATCAAAGCACTTAACCTTGCTGCAAAAAAGTGAATAAATAAACTAATGCCTCTTGGTTCACCTCTATTACTGCTCAGCAATTATTACCTGGCACACAGTGCGAGACTGTTCTATGCTTTAAGAATTCAGTCCAAATCTATTTTCTGCAATGCACAGAAATAATTCTACGTCTACATATCTATACACACAAATTTTGTAAATAGATTGCTGTAGCCTGAGAATTTGTCTACAAAACCACCTTGCAATAGCAGAGGTATGATAACATACTAGTTGTTATAGATATACAAGCAATAAACGGCAGAGGAAAACAAGCGGTGTCTTTAATTTAGCTGTACTGAGGAAAGGTGAAGGGAGATAAGAAAATAGCTGGAGAGATTGTCTTAGGTAAAAAGAACAAGAAAGACAACGAGGCTAATAAAGACGGAAGAAGACTCAGAGATAAGAATAATAATGATGTTGTTGAGGATTTAAACGATAAGACAGGAGGAAACATCAGAGGAAAAGAGTAATTTTATGAAAATAAGAGTTTCAGGCACAAGAGTGAAAAATGAAAAGCTTTTGAAAGTCAACCCATGGGGTTTTTAATGCCCGAACGGATGTGATGTGGGTGTAACTTAGTACTTTCAAATTAATTGTCTGCGATCGGATAGAGATTCCCTCGTTGATAACGTGGGCTTTCCCTACTAGTGAACATTTCGTCTTGCATCGCAGAAACCTATGACCGATCTCTTTTCTTTTTCTTTGCAGTCACTCTCTTCGGTGGTGCCATCGGATAAAATATATTTCGAGTTTAATGGTAAATCGTTAAAAAAAAACGCGTTGCAATGATGATCAAAATGAGTTTTAAACTCCTATACTTCTTAATTGTATATATGTAAAGCGTCATTGTAAATTAAGTCTGAAAGATATAGTAAAAAGGATTCATACATTTCTGATTTAAAAGTTTCCTACACTCATTTCGGTGTTGGTGATCTGAGTGGTATAAGAGGTAAGGCTATGAGACTATCTGCTTAAATTATGTTATCAAAGTGGCATCTACAACTTTAGCAAAATTAGAATGGTCTAATAAAATACCCAGATAATAGGTGCAATGTCTCTTTTTATTAGATTTTCATTTGCCAACTTTTTTAAATTTTATTATTATATTATTTTTATTATAGCCGATAGGAACGAATGGCTTTTTTGGAAATGCATTGATATTTTGTCAAGATACTATAGCTAGAAGTAAAAACTAAAGCTTCAAAAGTGACAATTTTAATGGAATGGGTGGACTCATCTAGACAGCGTCAAAGTAATTTGAAAGAAACGTTACTGTTGAATCTCGATTGATCTAACATCCAGGTCAGTTTTCATAACATTTATAAGTTTTGGGGCGAAGGGGGTGTGAATGTAAAATACAATTCAAATTCGGCCCGAACAATTATATTCGAATTTTTCTTTTGTCCCAAATTGAGCAGACTAATTAGTGAATCACAAATCAGAGCGCAAGAAAATCTGCGGGTTGAGATAGACAGGAAACATGCGAGAGGTGTCGAGAAAAAAATAAGGTTGAAAGAAGAAAGATGAAAAGTGAGGTGAACAAAGAGACATTTATGAGAGAGAAGGGGAGAGAGAATTTCTATAGATAGGTGTTAGAAGCTAAACATAGGAGAAACTAAATAAGGGCTAGAAATTAGAATTTTCGAAGAATAAATTCTACTTTTTAAAGCAACTAGCAAAAACACATATGCTTTGCCTCTTTGTTATATATGAACAAGCAAAGAAGGTGTTCATTTAAAAAAGGAGACAAGAGCGATTTGGGCAAGGCCAAAGGATGGCGATACAAAGTCAAGGATCTCATAATAATGATAATAATGATACAGTGGGCAAAGAAGCAAGAGACAGACATTATAGTCAAACAGACACGCAGGGCCAGAGATTGACTGAACAAGTGAGAGAGACAGACAGACAGACAGAAACTTCGATCGATGAAGATTTTGGAGGAAAGAGGCGAAGATTAAGACTCATTTCAAAACCGAGCGATGCGGATATGGTTTACATCTAGCGAAATATAATGAATACTCAGATAGGAGGATACTAGTGTTTATAGCAATACAAAGATAAAGAAGGTTATCCACAGAATTTTTAATACCAGGAAGACTGTTTATTGCGTATGCTATTAGCTATTGGCTACGTACGTGATCCTGTCTGAAACAAAAGAGACGAATTAAAACGGTAGATCATTCACCTGTTTCTTTATCTTCAGATAACATAGCCCCAAGCAAGTAAGGGGTCGTTGTCCCTAGCTTCGAGCCCATAAGAAACGATAAATGTCAAAACGTTTCTCTGTAGAGCAATGATGAGTGCGCGTAGAGCATGATTTATTTCCTCCTGTTGCACATAATTCTCGACAGCGCCACAAGACGATGATTTTATTGTTCCTTGGGATATACTAAAGAGAAAAAACTATCTTAGGTAGCCCAGCTCGAGAACACTTACAGCTCAATAAGTCGCATGGTGGTTTTCTCATCCGGCTCAAGTTGAACCCATTCTGATTTCCGGCCGCCCACTGCGGAACCGGAAATGGTAGATGGAAGATTTGTGCAACTAATGACATGTAGGATTAACGATCAGACTTGTCAAAGCAGCGAACAATTCCCACATGAATTTTGAGACACAAGCAAGTTTTGCTTAATTTCTTTCGAATTTTTTTTCCACCTGACAAATCGTCTTTGGGAGTCACGAATCTCAGTAATTAAATTTTACAAATAGAATTTAACTTGACAGCCAAAAAATGTAAAACTTGCCTGTAAATTGTAATTTTGAGGCTATCAAATGCGTCGCAAAGTGAAAGAGAGGTATTTTTTTGCTAGCGTGACTGGTGGCTATTGATGTTGGGGTAATTCATAATTATTATAACCATATACAACGTAATTTACATCATTTTACGCTAATCAAGCTTTAATTATGTTTAGCTGATGCTTTCTTGAAAAATTACTTTTTTTCCAATATTATCCGCTTCAAGGCTGTTTAGACCGAGACATCCGTAAAGAATTGTTAGAAGCTCTGTTTCATATAAAGATATATAAAGCTTGATTGTCCCATTTTAAGACACTGGAATGGACTGGTAACAGCAAATTGCTTTCAAGCGAATTAAAGACTCAATTGATGGCTATTATTCTTTCTAGTCTAATGCATTATCATCAAACCGTTACTATCTCTCTCTCTTTCTCTCTATGTCATTCTCTTGCTCTTTCTATCTCTATCTCTCTTTATCTCTCTATCTCTATCTATTTATCTATCGATCTCTCTCTATATATTTCTCTCTTTTTTCTATCTCTCTTTGTTCCTCTCTCTTTATTCATCTATGTCTTTCACTGCCTTTCTGTCTTTCTATCTAAGCTCTATACTTTTCTCTTTTCTAGCTTATCTGTGTATTTTTTTCTCACTTTTTCGAAATCATTGTTTTTCGATGGATTATCTCAATAGAGCTGTTCGGCTTTAAAAAAGAAAGTGCACAAAATGTAAGCTTAAACAGATTCGGCAACAAAACTCTTGCACGATCACTCAGCGCTGTGTACTTTCAAACACTATTTTGTTTACAAGCAAACTTGATAGCGCAAGCGGGAAAAGACGTTAAACCTTTTGTATCTTGCGGAGAGTGAAAGCGAGTCTGTTCGGTTACAATTAAAGCTCCAAATATTTTTTACATCCCTCACGCTTGACTACCAACAGGTGGCGCAGATGCTAAAGTCTTACTCTTACTATGAAACTGACAGTGAACTTTTCCGGCTTTCAAAATCGTGACTCACTGATCGAGATTTTAAGGAAGTAAATGCAGGTTCATTTGAAAGCCAGGACCTTACGGAAATAATGTAACAGCCTACATATTTAGAGAAATAAATCAAGCTATGATTTATATTGAATAACTTGGGAGTAGAGGTTGATAGGGTGTTTCTTTTCACACGAAGAAAAAATAATAAGACTATCAAAGAAAAACTATTCGCAACGGAGTAAATAATGGAACCAGGTTTTCGTTGTAAGTTGATGAATATAATTTTATCGCTTTTAGAAGGCTATACACGAATAAATATATCCATCTATCTGCCTAGTTATCTATCAAATCCATATTGTTTTTCCATGAAATGTTTTGCCCGCATTGCTCTCTTTGTACCATATGTTACTTCTAGAAATAAATGATGATGTAAGTTTGAAAAAAATGATAGGTTGTGTAGTTGTAACTTCTATAAGTAAATCTCAATCTTTCATTTATATAGATTTCGTATTCAATTCATTAATTAAAGTTGTTTCAAAGCCCGCATTTTTTGTTGTAAAGAATTGATATTGAAAGTGCAATACTGTTGAACCAACAAAGGAAAGTTTACTAAACAGCTGTCCTGTGATTGTGTTTTTAGCCGATAATGCAAAGGATTTTTTTGTGAGTTCCAAAACGTGATAAAATCGAAACATTTTCATCCTAGAACTTAAAAGCTTTTGAAACTGTTCAAGACGATTCAACTGTGTTGACAATTATTGTCATGTTTAGTAAAAACAAAAAAAAAATCAGGTAAAATGGGAAGAAAAACGGTCTCCCAGTGTGATCAACTGGGCGTGTTTCAAACAATCTAAAGGATATAGTAAATTATTCACTACACTTCCCATAATGACAACAAAAGAATGGGTTAAAAAGTAATTTGCAAGTATTGTAAATGTAGCGGATATTAATGGTATAGAATATTTACTCCGCGAAATTGTTTTAATCTCAAAGTATTATTGCATTTCACTGCCTGCCTGCTTATTGGATCGTAGGAGGCATTAAAACATTTAATGTTGGGGGTGGAAGAGGAGGATTACATTAATAGAAAACCACTGAGCTCACTGAGGTAAAATAACGTAAGTCGGAGTTCAAATTTGAAAATCTGGAAACTACTTCGGACTGAACCTAACGAGACGGCTGGGATTTTAGGTGTCTCTGTATAACGATATGGACTTTTTCCTCATCGGAGTGTCCTCTCTTCGTTATGACTATGGACTTGAAAAATTGACGAGTGGTTGTACTAAGAAAGTGATAACGGCCAACGATGTCTTTTATTGAGGCCATACTATTTTTAATTAAGCTTTTTTTTAAATCAGTGCTCTCTCGTGCACATAGGTGAAGGCATAAAATATTATTTGTTGAGTGTGGGTGGAAACATGAAAGCCAACAAGAGAAAACAAAATGGTATGAATTTGATGCAATAGCCAAATTGTCTGTTCTACGAAGGATGAAACCGATAGATAACTTTGCAAGTGTTAGAGAACTTAAGCTAAGAGCAAGGAAACAAAACTTAATGAGGTTTTGGTACAAGGCCTGTCAAAATGTAGGCCTAGTGGGTGTGTACGGAAAAGTTTCAAAATAAAGTGCACAATGAGAGTTTATAAATTTTATTCTATTGCCAGCGCACTCTTCTTGAAGGCACGACGAAATATGACTTGTTTGGTTGAAATTATTAGTAGTGAAGGGAAGGTCAAGTTTTATACATTTCTGCTGACAGTTTTTTAAAGAGCGGGCAGAAGAACACAAAAAAAATATTTTCGCCAGCTTCGCTTGTTGAATTATGTAGAATTTACCTTAGATCTAGATTTAGAATTGAGCTTAAGAGTCTAAATTTTACTTACGTAAAGAAATCAATTTAGATATCTGGATTTAGAGCAAGATATAGAAGATATCTTTATCTAAGTCTGGGTAGCCTGCGAACCTAGATAGAGATGTTGACGACGATTCAGATATAAAATGCCGAAAACGAAATGTCCTAGACTTCAATTTCATTTAAAAGTATGACAAAATGTAAATCTTTAGAGGGCTATGTCTTTAAAACATAGCTTTTTAAGTCCTGGATTGTCTCGCATCCAGCGAGAAGAAGTTGACAGTTTACACCTGAACTCCGTTATAATGAGATGCTATTTCATGAACTATTTTGAATTCTTTTTTTAAAACTAGCTGACTGCCCTGCCCATTATGCTATTGTATGCCAGGTTTTAGCAGGCAGTGTTTCTTAATTTGTGCGTTAAAAGGCAAAGATCAATTCAAGCTGTAAATCGATTGTGCATTCACCTAAAAGTTGGAATGTTGTACTGTAAATAGTTTTTTTTAAATTAGCTTGGAGCATAAGCATTACATTGAGGTAGAATTTTAGTTCTAAAGAGCTCTTTGATTTTTTTTTTTTTGAATTGACAGATCGATGCGTGGCAATATGGACATAGTAGACGTGAGTCATTCGTATCTAAAAATAAAACGTTATGGCAAGGACATAGTAGACGTGAGTCATTCGTATCTAAAAATAAAACGTTATGGCAAGTCTTCGTATCCTGTGATTGAATGGAAACATACGAAATGAGAAGTCTCACCATGAGAGTGAGAATGAGAAGTCTCACCATGAGAGTGAGAATGAGAAGTCTCACCATGAGAGTGAGAATGAGAAGTCTCACCGTTGAGCTGCAATCGAGATCGTCTTCTCTTCGTATCAGGTGTATAGTGCCCAAAGTTGCTACCTCTTTTTCTTTTTGGGCTTATTTTTACTTTTAATATGGACTCTGAGTCTAGGCTTTAGATTAGAAGCTAGAATCTAGATCTAGATCTAGCTTTTTCTTATTTTTATTTCTTTAACTGCATGTAAACCTAGTAATTAGGGTCAAGTGAGAATTTTAATTTCATATCTGACCGTTTGTTGTGC
>BMAT01012953.1:252694-266224 GCA_019649035.1 Elysia marginata
TAGTAGTGGTAGTAGTGGTAGTAGTAGTAGCAGTAACAGTAGCAGTAGTATTAGTAGTAGTAGTAGTAGTAGTAGTAGTAGTAGTAGTAGTAGGAGGAGGAGGAGGAGGAGGAGGACAGCTGACTAAATAAACAATCATACACAGTCATGGAAGATAGCACTAAGTCTTGTCACTCAGAGAGTAAACGCGAGTTAAGTGTTGCTTTTCTCTGTTCAATTTTGGAAGCTTCAAGCAGAGCTGCATCGAAAGAAAACTATCTTTTCATTATGTTTTCCAAACATTAAGTGAGGTGAGGGGAAGACATGTGAACGTTAGTAGGTCTATCTTATCATTTGCTATTGAAAACCGCAAAAAAGGCTATAACTGAACAACACAAATCTAATCTAGATTACTAGATCTAGAAACAGAAGTCTAAATTGCCAGATCTAGATCTAATATAGCTGTCTAGCTGGATAGTATCTAGGTCTGGATAAACAAAAGCAGACAGAGTTTGGGCTGAATTTGAAAAGTGGCTTTAAAAAGTTATGGCTTATGGTTGCTGGTATTAGGGGAAGACGGTCTTGGAATATGACGTCATGTAACACAGTCTTGACATCGTCATAGAGCTGGAATATAGTCACACTTTACTGATTTATCTCTTCTATTCAGACGAATTTAATTCATACACAGCCTATATAAAGTTTACATAATATGTTTATGAAGCTATAAATATAATCCAGAAGTTTAATAAAACAAAAAAGCAAACAGAGAACCTGAGGTCTTTAATTGGAATACAGAATTATGTTAGTTGGCAGAGTAGATCTTGGCGGAAAATATTATATACAGGCCGAACGATAATAATGATTAAACTCTATTTCCCCTTTGCCAAATTCTAGGTAAAAAAAGAACCCTCTCGTTCTACATACGCAGCGTACAAAATTACTATCGAATACAAATCGTGTATCCTTGCCGTATTTTTACGATTCCAGACATCCCATGTATCGATATATCTTAATAAGACAATATCTAATACTGTCAATATATTATTTTTGTCTGATTGTGCCATTTTGAATTATGTTTCGTGTGTACTATCCTTCTAACTAGTTTGAAGTTTTTAAAAAAAGGATCAAAGATGTTGCAAAATGTCCTTGCGGCCCCTCAAAGGGTCTTTCTTCTAATATATTGGTACAACATGTATAGCCTAATAATTAATATGTTTTGAATCTTCTTATACATAGGAAGCTATCGCTAACTAATCCTCGATCCTCGTACAATAACGTTTGATCTAGATATAGCCTTGTAAGAACTTAGACACAGGTGCACATATAAAATCACTTAGTACTTAACAAACTAATCATTTTGGGATTGATTTTTTATTTAACTTACTGCTAATACATGTAGCTTAAATCTTTGCGTTGCACATGGCCTTTTATTTCTCTTACAAAAATGCGATGAAAGACTATGTCCTGGTGTTACAGCCAAGAAACCCAAGCCATTAAAAAACATTGAATCAAACCAATTGCATAACTAAGTTCTAAAACAATACAAAAAAAAACATTGTAAATGCAGTTGATCTAAGTAAAACGTTGATTACTGATCGACAAGAAAAAAGCACAAAAAAAACTGCGCCTTGTTTTCTAAAAATATCAATCAAATACAGAGAGTGCTGGAGACAATTCAAATAAAAATAGCATACAAACATTTCAAACACTAACTGCTGTTTTCTGGTATGGAGTTGTCCTCGCACAACATGGATACGAAAGGGGAAGTACTCTGTTAATTGAAATAACGTAACAAAGAGTGGGAAACTCCGGATGCTCAATCTTTCCTTCTACTGTTTTTGTACCAAGATGGGAAATGTTTTATGGACCTACCATAGGAGATACAAATTGAAAAAAAAGTTTTATCACTTATACTGAGGTGAAGTATCTTTCAGCTCGTTGAGTTTTCAATGCAAGTTTATTCAGTCTTTATGTATACAAAATTACATAAATGAATGTATTGAAAATAAGCAGTGCTCAGTTTCTTCACGTGGTTTTTGTTAATCTTGAGACTTTTTGGTTGTAAGAAACGGAGAACAAAAATTTGGATCTTATTTTTTTTCAGCTTCAATATTCTTCCATAGATGGATTATGATTGTCCGTCTTGACATGATAAGTATATGAGTCGACGGCAAACTTGTCGCACTCTTCTTAGAGTGAATAAAATTTGAATACGGAGATAAATTCATGTGGATTGTCCATCTCAGACATTATGGTTAAATCAATACTTAACGATCATGAATTATTGTTCAGAAGTTTTAGAGTGTTGAACTTTTTTTGATGAAGGGGACGTTTAGTTAGTGTTTAAATGTAAAGAGTTTTTACATTGCCTGCCCGCTACCTTTGTTAATTTTTTTTTTTTTTTTGTTCATCTTTCGTTTTTATGCTCTGATCATAACTATTTTAACTCCGTTCTATAAAGTAAATAATGTAATCACAGACTGTTGTTCGGCTATTGGTTCTGAAAGCAGCGAAAATCTGCTGCTCATCACCAGAACTAATGGGAATGGTTCCCTGGGGGCGAGAGTCCTGCCCGCTCGCCCACGCTCTCGCGACAAGCATTGTGGGTGTTGAACTGGAGGTCAGCCGTTAGGCGGCGCGCCCCCGCCCTCACCCTAGAGGTCTCAACTTTGAACAGCGGATTTTGAAACAAAATTAAATGTTTGCAAGTAAGTTATATAATAACTTTGTGTTTTAATTATTATAGAATGTATTTTGAAGCTTCATGCAACAGTGAGGGGTTACAATAGACTGTCGATGACAATAAAGATTTAGAGGATTTCCTCTTCTTTCCCAATTCGAAGAAAATTGTTTAAATTGCGATGGAGATATAATTTTTCGGATAAAACATAAAAGATATGATAGCAACAACAGCAGCATTAAAGTTAGAAGTTTACAAAGGTTATGGTTAATGGTGTGAAAAAATCCTTTAGCACTACGTCTTTGACAAAAGAGTGCTTTCGATGTTGCCGCAAGGCGTAAGGTAGCCTAATTAAGTTCCTTTGAAAACTTTTTATATTGAAACAGATAGTATGCTGAGTGCAGCGAAACAATGGAAAATACACCCGCTCATCCAGTACGCTAAAGAAATGTCGTAATACGATCGGGGATCAGAACTTAAGCTCCTACTCAATTTTTGTGTTATGATCCTTCACTTATTTATAAAATTTGGATTACTTTATGAGTTACTTATATCGCTTTTGCTTTTTATATGCTCTTTGTTCCGATTATTCTAAAATATACTAACAAAAAGTTCTGATACGGCATAAAAATAAACAGACTGTAGTATTAATTTTAGGAAATCGTGATTTTATTAAGCGCTGTGTTTTAGATTTTAAAAGGTAGGGTAAAGCTTGTTTAAAGATCCTCCCATTTCCTCACACACTCTCGTTATTCTCCCACCTCCTTGCAAATGGAAGCCCTATTAATGTTAAACCTTTCTCAAAAAAGAAAGAGAAAAGAAAAGAAAACCGAAAATACTAAGACAGGGAGCTCAGTTTATATCGACATTGAATTACCGGTAATAAGTAATACTAATTTAATGAATTTATTTGCTTTCAGCATTTATGTTCTAAATAAGCTCTAAGAGAACATACGATGTAATGAATTGTAAATTTCAAGAGCCATTTAGTAGCATATGGATAGGATTAATATGCTATTTTCGAAACGCAATTATCTGCGTTGATAAAAAAAACATTGGCGATTAATGATATGAACTAAGTTCCAACTTTGTCTTCCAAAGAGTTTATGATAATGTCAGTGTTTCGACTAAAATGTTAGAGTAACTTTTATTTCCTAGGCCAAAAAAGTCTTCTCTTTTTTTAATAACAGTTATTATTAAAAAAAATGTTTTGCTGCAAGTTTTCTCTCTTTCTCTCTCCCTCTCTCTCTCTCTCTCTCTCTCTCTCTCTCTCTCTATTGGCCAGATTATCAAATAAGACATTTCATATCTTCACGCAATGCCAGACTGCTTTGTTGAGATACCAAAGCATTTACCTTCATAATGAGAAAACAGTCGAGCCATTACCAACGCCGAGGCACCAACAATAATAAACCAAATTTTACCACAGACGCAATAATCAACAATGTATTTTATCCACCATCTCCTTACGACTTTACCCTAAGAATAGAAGAAGAAATGAAACGATTCTTTTGCTATGTTTGGTTTATGTTTTTGGAAAGTCTTTTTTTTTTAATGGACGACCAGATTAATTTCTCAAAACGGATTCCGAATGCCACCAAAGTTGTGTTATCGTCAGTTTTGAAAGTAGGCCTACTTTTTATATCTAGCAGCTAAAATGCCACAGACGTATATGACTTCAAGGATTTCATCAAACTTTTTTTCAATTTGCCTACGTTTTATGTCGAGGTTCCATGATTCTGAAGATAAAGATCTGTTACTTTTTCAGTACGGTATTAATTTTCAGACCTATTGCCGTTCGAGGTAAAGCCTCCTACACTAGAGTCGTCTCGCGTCATCTCGCCTCTTCTGTGAAGCAGGTCAGGATCCAATGTCAAGTTTCACAGAGCCAGAAAATTAAAAGCTTGGACTCTTTTATTGTTATTCTTTCGAGTGTCCACGGTCTGAAACTGGTGAATTTTCTCATTTAGTGTTGAAGATAATGTAAAAAATGTTCATAAGTTTTTGACTGGTGGGTAAATTTTAATACAATTTGATGTGGAAATTTTAGTGCGATAGTTTTAGGGTTTTCATTGTCGAATAAATGAATACTTGTGTGATATATTATACCAGTATAAAAGGAGCAATGTTTGTGAAAATTTTTCAGGACAAGAAATATTCAGTGCTTTAACACACTGTATATAGCCTATTAATATAATTATAATCATTGCTTGGATCGATCCGATATTGAGTTAATGATACCAAGAGTGTCATGACACAGTCAGATTTTTTATTGATATTTTATGTTGATATAGTCCTTTACAAGCGAAAAAATCTACTTTTTCTACATGTACTTTTTGTATTTCTTGGAATTTATTTGAATGCTTGCACAGTCAGGCACCCCTATTGGCTTGAAAAAGGCCTTCACCTCAAAGACATGGAAGGAAAACGTTTACACGGAGGTGCGCAATCTGCAAAAAAGTCAGGCGGAAGCGAATGGAGTTTACCATGATGCACCAAAGATTTAGGTCGGAATCATAGAAGTAGACTTCGGATGTTAACCTTAATGATCCAAATTCAGCATCTCAGACATTAATAATTTCAAACAACTTGTTTTCCTTTTTAATTTCATTTGCTTACGCACAGATTTAATTTGAAGTGTAAGCTAGTTAATTAAAAAATAATTGTTGAGGACCTTAGCGTGACAATTTTTTAAAAGTAAAGTCAACTTGAATTATGGTCTGTTTCTGGTTTACAAAACTAGCCCTGTAAACAAAATATGCTTGCAGTATCTTCTTCCAAATGGGATAATCATAATCTTGAATCTAAATAATTCAAAACTAGTGCGAAAACAGATACTTCTATTAATATAAATCATGAATAGTCCCCTCCTCCCCCCCCCCACCCCAAAAAAAAAATAGACAGACGCTTCAAAAACAGATCCCAGCGTGTTCAAATCCAATGAAGCTCTTAATAAACTCACATCTAAGAGCTTGGCCGTAAGAGCAAATCTAAGCATTAGAAAGATAGTTAGGTTCAACTTTCTAGATTAATATATGATGTCTATACATAGAAATTAGATAACCATATTCAGAAGAAGAAACAGTATCATCTGCGAGATCGTTCAAATCTAGATGGACACCAAATTGATTTGTTACAAGAATAAACCAAAGAAAACATTACATTCGCAAAAACATGATAAGATTTAGAAGATTTATAGTTTTTACATAAGCAAACTATCATTCGGCAATCTTAACATGATCATATCTAGAAGATTTATTGTTTTTACACAGACTATCACTCGGCAATCTTAACATGATAATATCTAGAATATTTAATGACATCTTTGATTGATTCATCAATTAATTCTAGAACTATTCTAGTAGGAATCTATATCGCACGAACAATTTGATCTGTCATGCTTAATTAAAATAGCCTGATATGTAAAAACAGTCGCAAAAGCCAGAAACATGGCTACGGATTACTAGTACAGTTTTTATTGTGATAACTGTTCTTATTATATCATATATAATTGCTCTTGTAACTATAATTACGAATAATATAAAGACTGTTATACTGCCACTGTTGTCGCCATAATTAATACGTCTTATATGGTCAATATTAGTATTACTGGTCTTAGTTATAAACTTTGCTATCATTATGACCCTACCAGTATTATCAAGACTACTACTACTACTATTGCAATTAATATTATCGTTAATACTGTTGTTATCATTAATATTATTACACATTGTCAACTTGTTTGTGCGGATGTTTTCCTTGTGCTATGTTCTTTATCGAAACTTTTCCAGAAAAAAGCAATAAAAATGTTTTTTTAATTACCCAAAGGTCATTTTGTTTGACCTTAGTCTACATTATATTTATGTTGGATAGCAGTTGGCTATGCCTTTCTCTTCTAGTTCTGCATTAGAAGAAATTAAAATGTGCTTTATGTCAAAACTAATTTTTAGGAATCCAAATGCAATCAGCGACCATGTTCCTCTCTTCTTATCAGATCAGTTTTGTCTTGTGCATTGGCGTAGACAGTGAATTCTATGCTCTATATCCTAATCTTGATTTTCATATGTTTTTTCATGTGCTTTGTTAATGCAGTAGAGTCCTTCGGCCAAGGTTACCTGTCCAAAGCAACGGTGTGTCTCTCTAAGTTCTTGTGCACCTAATTTGTTTACTTGTCCTTTTTTCAGTTCAACAGTCTTTTAATATGTAGCGGTATAGACTGCAGAAAAGTAAATGAGCATTCCATTCAAGGATTTCAAGACCTGGAAAAGAAAAAAATCATGGAATTTCTCTAAGAATGAAGAAAATGAGTATCATACCGCCTCAAAAAAGATAAACGTCTTGCTATCGCTGTTGAAGTGAAGTATAGAAATGATATTTATTATTATTATTATGAGTCGGATGTTGGAACTTTTCTTCTGAGACAACCTCTTGTAAAAGTACACCTGTCTCCATTTTCTCTAGTTTTTCAATCAAGAGAGGTTTCAATGTCTTTCCACTAAACTGTGATACTTTCACCCAACGTTTTAACGTTTAGAAGCTGAGAAAAACATATTTTTAGATGTCAACCCCTTGCGACATCCGACTAATTTCCATTGTTTGCGAGACTGTTGTAGACTTAAATAAACAAATAAACAGAGGCTCTCGGCGTATTTATGAATGGCTTCATTTTACATCCCATTATTTGCTTTTCAAACTGTCAGTGTTGAGGGAATATTTTCAGAAAATAATTTTACTCCACTGTATTTGGCACGTGCTACAATTGAACCGAAACTGAACGAGACAATATTCCTCATTTTATGACGGTTTTGAAATTTCTGGTCATTTCTGGTGCAATACCTTTATGCTCAGGTAAAACCTGCAGTCTATTCATTGACAAAAACTCGTCATGTTGAGAAGATTTTGTTTCAATGCACGTGCCACGTTGAATGTACATGTATATATTTTGAACAGGTCACAAAAATGGGTTCTTTTCGCTATTTGCCATAAAATGCAGAGAGATAGGGTCAAAAATAGATCGCTTTTGTGTTGCTTTCGATCAATGAAGGGAATCATATCGTTGCTTTTTTTGCTAGACAAGGAAAGCTCAAAAAGGAAAGATTTATCACTTATTTGCTTAAGACCCTTATGGGAAACAGATTTGTGTGGAAAACTTCATCAATGAATTAATCAACGATTAGTGAGACAAGGAGTGGACGCGGAATGCATCTTGCATTGTGGTGCTGTGTTGTGTTTTGATTTGATTGGTTTATCCTATCTTTGTGGTTTTTACCAGTTGACAATGGTTTCAAATTTGAAAACTCAGTCCGTTTTGCGCAAGATTCCTTAGTAATTTTAAAATAATCCGATGAATTTTCTTGTCTTGTATTAATTGGAGCCTATATAGCTATTGCCTTTAGGTTTGGATTTAAATTTTCCTTAAAATGAGACATAAGATGCTATTAACCTGACTTAAAGGAGGTGATTGCAAAATTGTTTTGGGCTTGAGAAGGAAAAAGCTCATTTGTATTCAAATTATTTGTTCTCTATAATCTTTTTTGAAATAAGTATGTTATTGCTTCACATAAACATTTATCTTAAGTCCACGTTTAGCTCCAGAGAAATGCTATTTACACACATTCTTTACCGCGCTTAGACGTTAAATGAGCACCCAGCTATAGGCAGCGAAAGCTGTCAGTTTGCTTGAGTGATCTGTTTTAACTGTTGCTCGTCTGTGGGCTTAGAAGGCAATTTGGTTGGAAATTATATGTTGGGGGAACCATGTGAAGAGCTTAGAGCATTCAGATAAATAGTAATAGTTTTAGATTGATGCTAGCGTATAAAAAATATGTAGCAAACTCGATTTTTTTCTGTTGAGAGAGAATGAGAGAACATATAAATAGACAGAGGTGAGCAGAGAGAAAAGCCCTTTTTATAAAAGATAGAGTGCGTGAGAGAGAGAGAGACAGAGACAGAGACAGAGAGTCAAAGAACTTTGAAGAAAGACATAATTATCAGTCGAATAGTCATTCACTAAACGCCAGCTTACAGACTTGGCGATTTGTTTTTGTTTGTTTTTTTTTTATTAACTTTGCCCGTTGTTAATTTTGTTGTAAATCCAGAATTAAATTATACGAGTGAAAAAAAAACTATTTTTGTCGTGCAGTCTCCTAATAAGATTTACTTCCGGTTCCGGTACATCGATGATGAAATCCTCACAATGTGACGACTGGTGCCCCACACGTAAACACATGTTTGAAAGCACGCAGCAGAAATCAATCTCCCAATCAAGGTCTCGGTGAGCGTTTGATTCTGATGAGCTCAAAAACAATATTATAAAGTGCACGACGCATTTAGCATACAGCTAAAAAGTCTGATATCACGAGTCTCTATTTTTAATCACAGCACGAGCGAGGGTAAGATTAAATTAACATACGTAGAATGGGCCAGACATTTCCAACTGCGTTTATCAAGATTAGTTTCTTATAGGACCAGGGGAAAATCTCAAATTTATATCGTGCTTAAGCTACAGATATCAGGGAATTAATTATATTCCCTCCTTGGAAATGAAAATTTGCTCACGGTTCGCCTCACTAAAGAGTCTGGAGATGAAAGATAGGAACATTGCATTGGACCTATGATGCATAAAATTAAAAAGAGAAAATGGAAAAAGTGGCCCAAGGCCAATGAGATATAAATGACTCGCAATACCGGTTGACAAGATTCACTAAAATCATAATTCACTGGAATGACTGGAATATGACAAATATTAAGTCAAGTATTTTCTTCAATTTCCGTTTTGTTGTAACGTGAAGGGTGATTGCTTTGAAGTTCTGATGTAATTTTGCAATGTTTCAAGTACAGTAAGCTTCTCTATTTCTGTGTAGATTTTCAGTAACTATTATCGTTACATTGAAAGAATTATACTTCAAAGGTATCTCCTTTCATGTCTACAACTCAATAGTTAAAACCTCTGCAAGTTCTGTTTTTAACTAATATGAGAGTCGCTCTTTGCCGAGGTTCAACGTCTTTTACACCACGGTGAACTTCTTGTACAGCGACAAGAACTTGTAACAGTTGGGGAAGAAGTAAAAAAAGGAGGATGCATTATGGTGAAAACATCAAGAGAGGAACCCGAACTGTTTTTAGTATGGGATCGGGGGCTAAAGCAGGGTCTTTGTTCAGTTTAACTTTTATGAATTTTCATCAAAATTTTTTAATCGAGACGGAAACTGGTACTGTGTATGATGATATTATTAAAGCCATGATGAAATAAAGACAGCGAATTTTACAACTCTAGAATGAGTGACCAAAAAGTTCTGCAGGGGGAAAAAGTTGAGCTCAGTGACAAACTTGACGCAGTTTTAATAATTATATATATGCTCAAACTAAACTATATCCTGCTGATGCTGCACCTTAGAAATCATTTGTTTTCTGTAGAAATCATATGTTTTCTGTAGAAATCATTTGTTTCCTGTAAAATTCATTTGTTTTCTGTAGAAATCATTTGTTTTTGTATACTTGTTTTGTAAACCATCGCCTTGTTGACAAATAAAATACAGATGTAAAAATTATACTTAACGTTTGGGCCTCACAGTTTTGTTGAAGCGGCACGATCTTCAAGAAGTATATGTAATAAAGTGTAGCAAATATGTGAAGCCCTTCCCCATGACCACGTTATCAACGTAGTTTTTCTTTATTTTCTTCTTCTCGGACGATTGAGGTCTAATGTGTGTGTGTTTTAACCTTTGTCCATGTGACTGTATCTTGCAAAAGACGTCAGAAAAAAGGGGGGATTCCCCTTGCAAAGGTCGGGGAAATAAAACTGACATTAAACTCAGTCACCTGCAGCAGGGGGTGCGGGGAATTCCTATTTACACTCTCGAGTTTTATACAGTGCACTTACAGGTAAAGTCCTAGATTAGGCGATGCGTTGTCTATTTTGAGGTAAATCCGCTGCTATCACTGTCACAATGGCCTGAATCCCTTCATCTCCTCATCCTCTTCTTCTCCAGTGAAACGGGTCTCAGTGTACCTTCACTATGATAAAGACTATTGTGATTGCCTATACTGCCGAAAGTTTCTGAACTAATAATAAATGATACACACCTTCATACTGTTAGCTTACAAAGACATTGAAACTGTAACAAAAAGGTTCTTTGTTTTTCCTTCTTCGCCCTCTCTATCTGTACCTCTTTTTATGACATCTCTGTAATGATGCGGCGAAGAGACCGCCCATGTCAACACTTCAAGTTTCCACTGTGGACTCTCGTTACATCCTTGTCTCTAAAAACACGACCTGTAAATCCCCCATTACGGATCTGAGCAAAACATGAACTTGCTGGACAGGAATGGTCATCATTGTTTCATATTAGAATTCGCCTCCATAATTTTGTATTTTGCTCCAGGCTTTTTCCAGGTCTATATCTCATTCATCTGCGATGTTTCCTCATCAAATGATTTTAGTATTGCTCTCGTTGCGATTGAAGACTTACACAAATCAGCCTAGGGCATCTTGAAGTAAGCTAAATGAAACACTTTTATCTCTGAACCCCTATTCCTTATAAAGATGAGTCGTACGACTTCGAAGTAGTTCAGTCTTTCAGTATTTGCCAAGCTACGTTAGATAGAAATAAAAAGATATATTGAGAGCGTTTGCAATGAACCTGTTAATTTTCCTGCCTAAAATTTTCCATTTTAAAAAATCCAACCCTAATTCAAAGGAAATACAGTTTTTAATTTATTTTAATAGCCGAAAAACAAATATTTGATCCAAGGTGTATACGATTTTAATTAAGTTTATGCGCTGAGGAACCTACTCACATTTAAAAATTAATAGATTTCTTTGAAAATGTTAAATGTGCCGTGTTAACTATTTTGGATTTAGAAATTTTACCTGTCTTAGTGAACCGGTCAGAGAGAAAATTGGAAACAAGAGAAAAGAAAAGAAAATTCTTGGTTGATTTACTTTGGTTTCACTTTCGCCTGTGGAAACTACTCGTATATAAACGCGGCTAAACCTTCTCCTTTGAAAAGTCCCTCGATAAGCATCCTTGGGAAACTTAGGGCACGTAAAACTGAATAAAGAACCTGATTTAACAACTCTATGAAAACCACATACGCAAAATTTCATATTGTGCTTGCAACTGAGATGATCGTAGTGCTACAGCTTTCTTCAAACTTAGGTACATTTCGATTTGTGTGTGTGTGTGTGTTGTGTTGTTTGGGTGAAAGTGAAGAAAGAGAACATCTCCGATTAGATTCGGACAAAAAGTTGAAGGAGTCCGGGAAGTGAGGTAAGATAAGAGAACATAACTATTATTAGTCCCTTCGTTAGGGAAATGTGTTTGACACCATCAACACATTTTTCTCCATAAACCTGTTTTACAAATCTTAGGCCTGTTTATTTGTGTATTTCATTTAGGACATTGCTGATACAAACAGTACATTCGACAATATTGGATTTGAATATTATTTACCCAAAAGAACGCAGTACCACATCTCGCGTGTATACTTTTTTGCGCACGTTATAAATTATTGTAAAAAAAAATGTTCTATACAACTAATACGGAATTGCGTAATAATATTTATTGGCGCCCAAGCACATATTGCATCCGTGTTATACAGGGGGTGGCGGATACAACTAGGCACAAAATAAACTTCTGTACCTCTTTGTCCTAGTTGTTTTTGAGAGCAGCCTACTGGCCCTTATTTACTTCATGTATTCTATATTAAAGATCCTAATTTTCTTTTTTGAATTTGCTTTCTGGCCTCTTTTACAGAATGTTAGGAGAGTAAGTGTAAGTAGTGATGTATTGTTTCAACTTCCTTTATTTCGGTTATTATAGGATCAATAGAATTACGTAGACACAACGTTGAGAAATCAATCAGACTCTTTTCTTTTCAAGCTACTTTCATGATTCTTTAGGGAAAGTTTAGCTACGGTGTACACGGTCCATTGTTTTGTAAGCTTGCATTGATCTATGGCTGTAAAAATCTTTGAGAATCATACTCGCAGGAGCTATGTTTTGATGACCGTCATACAGAAATACGAAGTGCGGAGTTGTATGCTTAATGATGATGCAATACTGAAAGCATCTTCAGCTCTGAGCGTAGCCCGTGTCTACCTGGCACAAGCGAAGAGTCATCTCCTTAACGGCCAGACAGACAGACAGCCTCCCAGGTCTCTACGTGACCTTTAGCACTACGTTTGACATTCCACACGTACCAGTTCATTCAGACAGAGACCTGTACACGTCATTATACTGTTTGGTTTCTACTCATGCCATGTCCTTTTTGTTATCCTGAGCATGTGAGGGCGTTTGTTTACGTTGGTTTTGTATAGGATGGGCGCGTAATGTTCAGAAATGACTGTGTTTGATTTTAAAGTTAAGGTGCGCGTACTCAACATGTCTATGAATGCGACGTAAAAAAATCGGTGGTTGTTTAAAACAAGCCAAGACATTAAACTACATATCTTTAAGACAGCTTATGGAATACTTGTGACAATTTTGGCGATTAGGTGGTTTGAATTTATTGAATTTTATCATTTAAATTCATTTATCTTTTATGATTTCCTAAAATAAAAGTATGATTTCTCTCATTTTGCTGAATGTTGCACAAATCAAAGTCTTCTTGTAGATGGTTCTATAGAATTTTTTACGTTAGCACCTGAGTTTTTGAAGTTCTTAGGGGGGGGGTTTGTTTTATTTTGCTTTCATCGCAACTTTAATTATGAATTATTAAAAGCCACATTGTACCTAGGTAAGATCTGGCCAGTAACGCGCAGAAACATCATTAAAAAAACAGTAATATTTTTAACGACATATCGAAAAACGGCTTAAGGTGAGTTTAAACGTTTCTGAAATGGCATGCTGAATCAGAATGGAACG
>BMAT01012954.1:37697-48756 GCA_019649035.1 Elysia marginata
ATCATAACTTAAGTATAGAGATTTATGTGACATAGGGAATTTATAAAACAGAGATAAAGTTCCCATTTTCTAAACGTAAAGTAAATTTGCGTGTATGAATCTGCGCTTATGAATATTTATAAGTCTTAAAATAGATAAGGCATCATCAGATCGCAAGAATGCCCTAAATCTCAAGGTACCTCTGCAAATCAGGCTATAAGGAATATGACAAAGCCCACAGTTGTAAATACTACAATGCTCCGACATGCAACGAAATTGTCCTATAGTCGAGTGTATACCACTAAACCGCAGTGCCACGTAAGGGAAGCGAACAATTCGATTTCTATAAAACTTGAAACGTTTATCTAAAATTTCTTGGTTTTTTTTCGTCGGCCTAGATAACCCCTTCCGTATTTATTTTTGTGTTTTTATTATTTAACTTGTTTTAATTTCTACATGCTTAATCTTGTTTTCGTCATTGTTTCAATAAGCCTTTTTTTAATCTATGTCAATTAGTCATTTAATTTTTATTACTCTTTAAAGATTTGTCTTATTTTGTCTTATCAACATCGCTTGAGATAAAACCTGTTTTGTCCACAACGAAATCATCTTTGCTTTTTATTGAATTAAATCAAACTTATGCAATTTCATCACATCACCAAGATAATAATCAACCAACTTGTATTATTTTTTTTTGTTGATCCCTACTGTTTTAATTTCTTTTCCTTTCTAATCATTTTTGGATTTCACTTTATCCATTCATTCACGAACCCTTCCCTCACACCCACACACAGTTTGTCCTCCCAGCCATTTTTTCATTTATTTCTGTTAGACAATGATGTAAAACTACTGTTCTCTCATGTATAGTGCATTTATCGATAGAATGTTCTGCGCTATAGCTGAATCCTTGAAATGCGCAACAATTCATGGATTGTTGCGCGTTTTATGAATTCGCCGATCGCGCAGAACCATCCATGGATCGTGCCGATTCACCAATCGCGCTTAACAATATGATTATATAAAATTAGTATAATCATTACATATTTATTACTTTATTTAACTCCGGACCCTCGTTTAATCTTGCACTAAATTGTATTGTATTGTAATTTGTATTGTGTTTGTTTGTGGTGGACAGCTGACCTACCACAGAGACAAATATTTTGAGAACCATCTGGAAGATCGACGGCAGAGCTTCAACAAAAACATGAGAGAACTTAGACTGCCTTACGACAAGAAAAAGTGAGTTTAATCTAGCTCTCTTACACACTCCTTTGTTCGCAGGTGTATTCTTAATCAGTAATGAAGTTTCCTGGGCTTTTGATAAAATAAAATTGAGACATGAAGGTTTTTCTTTTTAATTCGATTGGGGGGGGGGGGGGNTAATATAATTTTGAGACTTGGAAGTTATCCTTTTGCAGCAACTTAAACAATTATAAAAACGTTTTCTAGGTTTTTGAGCAAAAGTTAGAGACCATTGAGGAGCCTTTTAGGATATCGATTCGCATTTTCAGTTGCAAAGATTTTCTAAAAAGCTGCCTTTAAATTAAATGAAAATTGTATTTAAAGAATTGCATTTTAAGGTCGCTGATTTGAACATCGCTGTCTTCAAGCAAAAGACAATGTCATCGTAACAGTAATACCATTTTCGACGCGTTACCGTATCGAGCGGATGTCTTAATTTTTACATTACAAGGTGTTGATTTTTTTAGCAGTGCGTTTTTTCTTAGCTTCCAAAGGTTGAAAATTGCTTTAAACTATCAACCTTTACTAATAACCTTTCTTAAATTGGTTAGAATTGGGGGAGGGGGGGTCAAATCTATTACTTATAAAACTCATTGTAAATTAATCATTATTCCTATCGAAATCTCCCTGTTTCCTCCTCAGATGGGAGGGTACGCCGTCAACTGTGAACGCCTTTTACAGCCCTGTGAAAAACCAGATCAGTAAGACATTAATTACGATACGGTATTAAATTTAAAGTTATAGCATTGCCAGGAGCTTTGTGTTACTACTCTGTTATTCCCATTGTCATCATTATCATGTGGTGTAGAACGTAGTCGTTGCTAAACAACTAGGAATTCTAGCTGTTTATCTTAGACTCCGAGTATTATGCTGTACCTTCTATTTTCTTTTCGTGCTCTTTATTTGTGTACCTGTTTGCATTATTTTAACAATCATGCAAAACTCTTTTTCTTTGTTTAGATTTAGGATGATTAGACTACTTATTGTGTACTCGACTGTGGCAACAATCCTCAACAGTAATATAACGGTGTCATTGAATTGCTGTCTTTTAACCTTTATTTGTTAACCGTATTATTATTTCGGTGTTCTAAATGTGCACATAAAGCGATTTTATAATAAAAAAAATATGTAAACTTTCATGGTATGAATTTATATCAATTACAAAATCCAGGAATGTCCAAAGCTTCGTTTTTCATTCTAATTATCTGTTTAGCCGGTAATCAACACTAGTTCCTAAAAGTAAAAATTGAAAATTATGACGTTTTAAAATATTCGAAAATTTAACAAATATGAAGTTTTAAAACATTCGAAAATTTAACAAATATGAAGTTTTAAAGTACTCGAGGAATAGCGTACTTAGTTAACTCACTTTTGGTCTTTCTGCCCAGTGTTTCCTGCAGGGATCCTTCAACCTCCTTTCTTTAGTATGACCTACCCAAAGTAAGTAAAGAGAAAAACCTGAGGGTTTCAGGTAAAATGTTGCGTGTGTGAGCTTACTACATCGGAAAGTGTCGCGATTGCTTTAGTTTACACCAAAAAAATTGGTCAATTAGGTTTGATTGATTAGTAGATTAAACGATCGAGATATTGATAGATAGGTTAATTAATCGATGGATCGGTCGTTGATTGATTGATCGATCGGTTGATTGATTAATTGGTTGGTTGATTGATTGATTGATTGATTTCTTGAGTCGTTGGTTAAATGAATGAGTTGATTCATTGATTCATTGGTTGGTTAATTGATTGAGTTATGCACAAAACAGAACTGGAGTTGTTTTTTTCTTTTATTTAAATTGAGGCGCAAAATACAGTTAAACATCATGCAACTGGACTGGTAAATTAGTATTATTGGCCACAATACCAACGTAACTTTTTCTAAGTTTATCACTCAGACCTTCACTGTTTTTAGCTATGGAAGAAAACTATTTGCCAGATAACATGTGTTTTCCTTGGCAGGTCACTAAATTACGGGGGTATAGGTGTGGTCATAGGTCATGAGATAACACACGGCTTTGATGACAAAGGTGAGAGGTCATAGTTGACGCTGCACCCGGTAAACTTGGTCACACTTGCTTATTTTTACAGAATTTTGGCTTCTGCGAAAGCGTAGCGTGCTTTTATAATCTTTTTATTGGGACCATCAACACTTTTCTGAGTGCACTGGTGTATTCTTTCACATAAAATAACTTTTTTACAGGAACTTTTGTTTGTCAATTTTATTTTACACTTTTAATTAGGTACAATTTTGCCTAGGAGTTCAAACTTCGACCGCAGATAGAGGCTTAAGATCTTTATATGTAGATCTACTATTGCATTGAGGCTATAGGGAATGAGATTAGAGGTAAAGCAAGAGTTGCGTCCCTTTTCTAGAAGGCAACACCCCAAAATACTATAGTGGTTATTGTAATCAAGACTTAGATTTTAGAGACTTATATTGGTAAGTTTCTTACTTTTATAAACGAAAAAAAAACTATAGAGCTAAATAAAAAGTTTATCTTCAAAATAAATCTGTCGCATAAATGTTAAAAGTTTGTATTCATAAGACAGCGAGTAATCCCATTTAATTTTCACATAATATTGTCTTTAAAATATTTTCTAAAAAGTGCGCTAGAACTTAAATCGGCATGTACTAGCCTTAATGATTAAATCTCACTCGGAGAGACATCAAGAAAGCTCCGCTACTCTCGTTGAAATCTCATTCCCTGTAAGCATCAGTAGGCCTATTTTGCCTGTCCAAGATCAACAACAACTGAAAAATTATATTTTTTGCTTTATGTTTTAAACTACCGCAGATAGTTAGTTGCTAGCGTTATCAATATGCAGAGTTTAAAAATCAGTTATGTAACCTGCTTGCTTTGGTCCCAGGCCATACCATTAATTTTGTAGCAGTGTTACAACGATCGTTACTTTTATAAAAAAAAATGTATACATTATTTTTTTTGTGGAATGTGAAGGAGCTATGTATAAAGATTATTGGCAAACGTGTATTTTTGTATCCTGTCTGACTAGATCTCAAAGACTTAGCAGATTTACAAGAAATGGCTCTATCCATTTTAGAAAAAAATGTTTCACTACCAGTGCGAAAGAATCGAATGTCCCAAATTCACATTGCAAGGCGTTAACAATTTGAATAACACATATTTCTTATTTTCCAAACATTAAATCTGTATTAAATTATCAAAATTTGGGGGAAAAAGTTAGATTTTTTTTCGTATTTGAAATAAAGATAAAAAAGAGGAAAAATCGAATTTCAAAAGAAGTTTTTCTCAAATGAGAATATCAGACATCTAACTCATTCGCACATGTTGCATATCGAATGGTTTTATCCTTAATATTTCATTCCTCCCGTTTCTCTGACAATTATTTATCGCCATGACGGTATCATGGAGACTGAATCTCGTTTTATAAGACGCGTATCCAGCACGGATGACTCCGAACCGACTCCGTTCCCATGTGAGGATGTAGGAGATGTAAAGGGAGAGAACTATTTAAAAGTTTTCAGTTCAGAGACTTGCCGGACTCTTCCGTACAGGATACGCGTCATATTAAAGTCAAGCCAGCTTCAGACTACCGCTAAAGTTGATTGCCCTAGCGGTTTGGAAGATAATTATTACTACGAAACTGCTAACCATTACAATACTTCCACAGAGTTCCCTCTCGAAAACCTCGAAAGAATTAATGTCAAGGACAACTGCAGCTACGAGTTCATTTGAGTTTTTCTTTACCTCTTGAATTTTCATGAACTACTTGCCCCCTCTCTATATCTCTCTTTGTATCCCCTTGGTCGCACCAGTTTACCTAATGGAAAATTAAAAGATAAACTATTATTTGCCCTTCCTTTACTTGTTTTTTCTCATGTTAGATCTATGAACTTTGGTGGCATCGGCTATTTGATTGGCCATGAGATCTCCCATGGGTTTGACGATGAAGGTACGATAACCCATGTTCCCCTTAACCGTGTCATAGGGGGACCTGCTTACTCCATTTTGCTCCAGAATGCCTTCTATTATTTATATGGAGAAATCCATTTTCTTAAAATTTTCACGAATCTTTTAACAACAGAGAACTTAATATGCGCTCAGTTTGTAATGATGTATGTAGGATATCCCAAGATTGTATTCTTTTCTCTCTGTCGTTGAGCAAAGTTACTATCCAGTTACGCTATGAACGTTACTAATCTGCCATAGTGAAGCAAACTGCAGTGTCAGAAAAAAAGAGGAATGTTTTGCAACCAGTGGCAATAAATTGATTGTGGCATGTTGTTTTTATTAAACTTTCCGATATCGGAACCTTTTCAACTGGTTGCGAAACAAATGGCAAAATTCTTGTCTAATCGCAGAGGATAAAGCACATGGGGTTACTTTAATATTTCATTCTGTGACAATTCTTATAAAAGGTTTCCTGCATTGCTCATACAAGACTTTTAAACAATCTAAAGTAAAGTACAGAGGGGTTTTTTTGTCGAGCACCTAGTCCACTAAACTGCTCTAGATTCATTAAATAGATTCCTTGGCATCCCCTTACCAAAACATTACCTTCTGAAATCACAGATAGGTAACATTTAAAATACACCGCTCTAGCACATTAACAAGATCTTTTACTGCTAATAACTCAGTACCCATTTAACGCGTGAGTAAGACGAGCCTATCCTAAGGACTAAACGCTAATCTGCGAACACAGGGCTATCCGAGTGTCTACCACTAGACTACTACGCCGCAGAGATTAAGCAGGGTTAAGCTTGTTTCTCTGATGCTGCAATTTGTTTGAACGCGGCACTATTCGCGGGTGTTTTTTGTTGTTTTTTTTTTTTTTTTTTGCTTGTCAAACATCCTCTTACAGCATGATTAGAAAATCGTGCATGACATAATTTTCTGTATCACTAGTGTTATGTTTATGCAGATTATACTCTGTGTGACGTGTATGGCTGCCCTCGTTAGAGAAAAGGTCGCATATCGGCAAAAACGCTTTTTACTGGAGAAACATACATAAAAAAAAAGTTTGTATTTGTAACTTGGCTTCTCCTCTTCTGGGAAACAAAATACATTTCTGAAAGCTCTGATTTTTCATAAACGTTCTGCATGCCTTATGTATGGATACATAGATGCATGCAGCTTCTATCGGTAAAAAGTCCTTTTGTTGGATTTGAATGGAAATTTAGGGAAAAAGAACGACTAGAAGACGTATAATTATATTGAAGCGCCCCTTCTTTTCTTACGTCAGTCTTGCATTGACAAAACTTGAGCCAGGGGTCCCACATTTCATTGAGCTCGTGTATAAGCCTTAGATTGCAAGAATATCTTGTAAATAGGTTTATTTTATGTATTTTGAAGATATTGTGGCAAGGAAATGGCTGCACCTTGATCAGACGCGTATTTGAAACTACTTTGCTATGACTGAGACACGGACGTATTTCGTGATATGCGTCTTTGTCGGTTTACGTTTGATCCGTACAAAGAATACAAAGCAGGGATACAAACGAGGCACATTGGCGGTTTTTGCACGATGCATCTTTTTGTCAGTCTCTACCTGTAATTTCATAGCAAAAATTAAGTCGTATGTTTTTGTTTTTTTTAATTCGGTAACTTTACTGCAGGTACCGAACGCAACTGGAAAGATGCGCCTAGAGCAGCAGTAGAAGTGAATTTCACTAAAATGCCGATACGCGACATTTCCGCTGATGACGGTTTGCCTGGTCTCTTTATTCTTTCCAACACTGATCGCATGAACTATGACCTCTGTGATGACTTAGATTGTAAAAAGATAAACCATCGATAATCTATTATCGATTCACTGTTTGAATACATGTTTATCCTCGGCACGTATAGAATTATTATCTAACCTTATCTAATCTATAATCTAATCCTATCTGCATGACAAGTTTTGTAATGGATTTTGAGGTGCCTTCCTTTTTTGTGTTTTAAAATTGAAAGACGTTAAGATCATTTAAATGCCATTGAAAAGAGCTGTGTTCTATCTTAAGCAAGTCATATTTTTTTTTCAAGTAAGGTATATATTTTAGCTCTAAAAATAGGGACGAAACAAGTGAGCTGTCGAGTTTGTGCCTTCGTCAGACAACAAAAAAAACTAAAAACGTGTAAGACTTACATAAATAGGCACAGGACTAGCAGTAGAAGGAAATATTAATCTTATTATAATAAGAGGTGAACTTTCAGCCAGAAAAGGCTTTTTTGTGGGAGGCTTAAAATTGGGAAAATTAGCCTATTCATTTCAAAGCACACTAAATTGATGTAAGACTATGAGCGCATTTAGAATGGTCTGTGATCTCTTCAAATAATTATGTTGTTTTTTTTTAATTTATGTGAAAATCGTGGTGCCTATCCAAATTTTTTCTCCATCTAAAATATGTTTTGGGTTTTACTTGAACGTCGAAATGCGTTCATGAAATGACGCGTTGTGCTGGTGCTGATTGAATTTTTATACGATGAAAGAATGCAGTGCGAAACGCAAATTCGAACAATGGTAGATTTTATGAATGATTTTTGCTTCATCTCGCTTTGCGCGTCATCGCTAATGTAACGTTTTAAGCTAATGCAGTTGAGAAAGCAAAAGACTTTTTGAATGAAAATGTTCATCAGTGTTCATGTTCTAGAATTTCCAAAAAGGCTCTAGGCTTGCTGTCAATGATAAACTGAAATGTAGATCAGACCTAGATTTAATTTGTCTACTTTAAAACGGGTGTGCGTGAATTATTGTTAAGCTTCACGCAATGATTCTTCTTTTCTGTTCAAATCGAGAATGAGGCGAAAAGCTTAGTGAACACAATGAATAAAATCTAGAATTTTTTTTTAAGTTAATGCATTGTTTTGGTTATTTTTGCCTGTTAGCTTATACCATTCATGTTATGGCATTTATAGATGATCTAAAAGCTTTATGTAAAAGCCGGCACCGAGCTAGATCTAGATTTAGGTGAAGAAGAGGAATAGAGACAAGGTGGAGAGAGAGAGAGAGAGAGAGAGAGAGAGAGACCCTTACGTTTGCATTAAAACAGAGAGAAATATTGATTACAGGCAAGAAAGAGATTGCAACATACAATTATTTTTTATTCTTTCCAGTCTAGAATAGAGGGACTAGGGTGGAAAGCAGTAATTTCGAGGGGGGGGGGNNNGGGGGGGGGGTCACTAAAATGAGAAGAATAGAGTGGGGTGAGAAAGATAGACAGAGAGTTTAAGGAGGTTGCAGAAAGAGATTACGGAAGGGAGAAATAAAGTTGGTGGTATCAAGTTTGATAAAGTCGGTGGTATCTACTATATTTACCCAATCAATAATTTCCGATGCGAAGAACGGGCTGCCATGACTAGTATAAACAATATAAAACATGAATGATGAGATAAAAATAGAAGCAAAATGTACCTAGAAACCTAGATATAAATTTATCTGCCGGAGAAAAGGGAAGGGGGCAGGGTGGGGGGTGCACTAGGGGGAAAGGGCCTGAGGATCCACCAAAACTGTAACTTATTTACATAATGAAAGAAATGAAAACAGCTATCAATGTAAAGGGCTATAGATTTGTTTTCTAACTTGTATATGTTTCACTTAGTTTTGTTTTATTTTTGTTGTTTTTTCTTATCAGAGAAATTATCCCCCTCTTCCTTCCGGGGACTTAGGGCTGTGATAATGCGGAAGTATTTGAATTTATTACTATTATTTTTATTTTTATTATTATTATCATTATTATTATTATTATTATTATTATTATTAGTATTAGTATTAGTAGTGTTATTATTATTATTATTGTTTTTTATTAGTATTGTTGTTATTATCATTATAATTATTATTGTTGTTATTGCTATTGTTGGTTTTGTTGTTATTATGATTATTAATTTTAATATTATTATTTGTATTATCATTATTATTATTACTTCCTATGGCAGCCCGCGCTTCACACCGAAGATTGGGTGCAGGAGTAGAAAAGTGTAACTCTTTGCGTTAGAGACTAAAACATTTGCAGCTGAACAGCCTTCCAACGAATAAACACATAACCGGAAATAAGTCTCGAAAGAAATTTTAAATCTTCTGCTAGTGGAAATAAGCTCTTGTTTTCACGTAAACACAAACAGTAAGATTCTAGATCTAGATCGAGAGATCTAAGTACCGATAAACTAAAAAATTGCTTAATAATAACACGAATATCCGCTTGTAGCATTTACAATCAGTTTTCAGTTGTTTTATATGATTGGGCCCTTTCCCATCACTAATCTCTGCGTTTTTCAAAGGGGGCCGGCGGTGTAACCCTAGTGAGACGGTGAAAAAATTCCGGGGACGGCTAGTTGTGTCAAGCTGCCTGTTATAGAATATGGTGGTGGGCTTGTATATTACAGCCTTCCAGAGTATTTGCGTCTTCCAAACAACACGTATGCTGTATTATGATATAACAAAATTTAGATGATATTTTTGAAGCGCTGGAGAGTAAAACCGATTAAAAAGAACAACTTTCGGCAATAAGGCCTGATGGCGACTGAAGTGATGGTGCACTCCATATAGATCAATGCCATATCAAGTCTGTATCTAAAACGAAGAATGCCACATTACAGCATCATTTTATTTAAAGATACGCATTGAAATATATATAGATGAGATTGATCTAAAATATAGATCTAGATCATGACATTGAAATAAATGAATCCAATCCTGGATCTACCATTTTATTTTTTTTATAGATCTAGATTGGTCTGTAGGTATAGAATACATTACTCTAGGTATCTGCACACCAAAGCGCCAACGGTTTCATAAACGAAGACGCGAAATAATAATGAAAGTGAAATACGTACTGAAACCTAGATCTAGACAGTAGACCTAGATTAATTATTTTTCTTTGAAATAGGTGCGCGTGAATTATATTCAAGCTTCTAGTCGTGATTCTTCTTTTCTATTCATAAGGCAAATGAGTCGAAAAGCTTAATGGGTAAAATCATCATCATATCTTGTCGCGCCAATGTGTGATCCAGGCCTGGGCAGTATCAGTGCAGTCCCTCAGGTCCTGGTCGGTGCAGTGAGGCCCTTCTGTACATTCAGATAGGATGTGGTCCATTGTTTGGTTCTGGTTGCCACATGGGCACTTGGTGTTGGGTCTCAGTTTCCACTTGTGCAGTGTGCTGGCTGTCTTTCCAACTTTTGCCCTTGCTCTGTTGAGGGTCACACAATCTTTTCTCTGCATTTCTCTTCCTGACGGAAGTTGTTCTTTTGGGGGTTGGATGGCTTCGTTGTTGTGTTATCCCATGTGTTCCATAATTCAAGGCGGTGGCTTGCGGCTTGATCTGGTTGGACGCTTTCCACAGTTTTAAAGCTCTTCCTTGACTTGAGTCTGGCTCTGGGATAACTGTGGTCAAACAGAGGGTGTCTTAGGTCTGTTTCTTGTTTGTGTTTTTCTGTGCTTCCATGGGTCTGTCTGCGGATATCCAGTGGAGCGATCCCTGCTGTCCTGTACAGTAGCGGAAGTGGTGTATGTCTTAGCTGTCCAGTCACAATGCGGCAAGTGTTGTTCAACTCTGCGTCAACTTTCTTTGCGTGGCATGATCTGGCCCATACTGCGGAAGAGTATTCTGCTGTAGAATAGGAAAGGGCCAATGCTGTGGTGCGCAGTGTTTTGGGGTCTGCTCCCCAGTTGGAGTTTGCTAGCTTCCTAAAAATTAATATATATATATAAAGTCTAGAAATTTTTTAACAAATACATTGTTTTGTTTGCTTGTCTATTGGCTTACATCATTCATGTAATGGCTTTAAAAGCTTTCTCGAAAGCCCGGCATCTTGCTAGATCTAAGTGAAGAATATGAAAAATTCTAGAGAGAGACAGACAGACAGAGAGAGAGAGAGAGAGAGA
>BMAT01012959.1:4808-16233 GCA_019649035.1 Elysia marginata
TCTTTTTTCAGGGCTCCATCTTCTCTCAGTCTGTTTTGTTCAAGTTTTTTTCCTTCTTTTATTGTTTTTTTTTCAATCTCTACTTTAGTCCCACCTATATAATATACCCTCTCGCCCTTTATTTCTATTCACGTTACTCTTAGTGGACAGCGACTACTCCGTAATCTGTCTTGCTGACTGTGATTTTGTGTGAGGCCCTTACTTTGGAAGATTTGAGTCGGTGTTAAAGCGAGGTGGGTGTTCAAAGCAACTGCCCTTTCATCTACTCATGAGTTTTTGGACGAGCTGCGCAAGGCTTTAGCGCCTGCTAATTTAGGCGCTTATTTTAAAATAGTATGTAATGGGAAAATACAAAAGTTCATATCTGTACAATCTAACTTTAAAACTATGGGATTTTGGTGCATGATCCTGGATTGATGAACCTTTCTACATATCAACATTAAGTTGAATTTTTCCCATTTTCTGTTGCGGTTTTCAAAATTGCTCTTTTTTTTTAAATATAGGGTTGTATTCAAAAGGTAGTGGATAATTCAATATTTTTATGTTCATACATATTGTTGTCACTTGGACTCTAAATAACTGACTAAATGGCCTGAGCTACAAGCTATGTAAGCTTTCACCTTCTACGTCGACCAGTCGACTCCCCCAAAAATTCGAATCGGCTCGCTCGCGCTACTTGTCAGTTCCAAGCCACAGCGGGCCTGAAACCTGACTCAGAAGGTCAGCAATTGAAAAATCAAATTTTTAAAAACGATGACACAACTTCTACTTTCGAGTCACCCAGCTTATTTTTATATGCAGGCTCATAAAAATTTCATATATTTGAACTAAAGGATTGAAATTTAAAGTTAAACAAAAAATAAATACTTTTTGAGAGTTTTAAAGAGGATTATCGTTCCGAAAAGATAGTAGAAATAAAACGCAATTTTGTCCTATATATCACCGACTTGAATTTTTGAGAAGTCTGTTTCATAGGCTTAAAATGTTTGCCTAGAAACCTTCGAAATGAATGCAGAACACGGCGGTGTTAATTTTAGCCTTTATGATCCTTCTAATGGATCAATCGATAAGTGAGAGAGTAACCATTTTGATATATCTAGTGATGCTATTCTTCTGCGCTGTGCAAGAACACTAACAGTTTGACCCGCCTCCATAGACCTGAGAAGCTGTATTTTTATAAGATTGAAAAGGAAGCTCCCGACGAGCTCTACTGCTTTTTTTTGGGTCTGCTGATATGTATATAAGAATCGTTCAAGCACCCAGCTTAAAATTATATTGCCCCGCCTTACAACTGTTATTTGGATTTAGGATTACGTCTTTCATGTCCAGATTCAGATACAAATAGATTCAAGTTCAACGAGTCAAATTTACCTAAGGAGGACAAAAGAGACAAACTGACTATGGTTAGATTTCTACACAATTACCTGTAGATGAAATGCAAGAAATTAGGCTAGTCTTTTGAATGTGTTAGTGTGGATATCACATATAAGAGGATGGTACAAAATAAAGGCAGGTACAGCTTTGGGCAGTTTATGAAAGATAAACCCACCAAGTGGGGCAAGAAGATAAAATTATATACATTTTGAGATGAATAAGCCTGGAGTTTTAAGCCATCCACCTTTAATTAATACGATGTTTATCCTCTATTTGATTGGCCTCTGTTACTTGGAAGAACATGTACATATGAACATAGATATGAAAAAACTTTTGTAGGCTGAGCCACTAAATTATAGGCCTACATTACAATGTCACACTTGGAGTACGAGAACTGTGTATGGTCCCCAATCAATAAAACAGACGAAATATGAATAGAAAACGTTCAACAGCGGGCAAAAAAACTAGTACCAGATATATCGAATCTCAGGTACGAGCAAAGACTACAAGCCTTAGACTTCCCAAGCTTCATGTATAGAAGACTTCGTAGAGATTTGATGCAAACTAACAAACGGTTTCTATTACATTAATGTTGAAGACTCTCTTACATTCATCAAAGACACTAGAGCAAGAGGTCATTGCTACAAGTTCGCAAAATAAAACTACCACCTAGATATACGAAAAAAACTACTTTAGTCTTACGATTGTTAAGACATGGAATCGCCTCCCCGAAATTATGTCATCGCCCTAAGTATTCACTAAGTAAAAAACCAAGTCGACAAGCTACTGAGCAAAAAAAAAAAATCTGTATGGATTTCCCTCTCAAGTAGGTGGCGATCGGGATCATGACAATCGACGGGCTTCGGGGTCATCAGGTGATTTTTCCTGTTTTCCTGTAATATATTTCAGCTGACCCAGCTGACGTAATTCTTAAAACAGCCTAGATAATAGCTCGCACCCCTTCATTTTTATTAAAAAATATATATCACTTCTTTCAGGTACCTATACAATACCACCCTCATCTCTATTTGTACTTTAGAATCATCAATTTTAACAAATCCACCAGCTAGCTGGGACTCTACGCACCCTTTCGGTGGTGACGAATACCTAGAGTACAATGGCCCGGAGATGTATGAAAAGTGCCTCCCTCGCGATGCGTGGAGCAGGGGGATTTAGGGTAAAAATACTACCGTAACAACATTAACAAGTTTATTCACATGTTTACATTCCATTATTTAATTTGATTTATTTATCACAGAACAAAGATTAGGATGGGAACAATTTTCTAACATAGAAAATAAGAACACAACTGTTGTATTTACATTCATTACGCTGAATCAGAATCGTCAATTGCCTATGGTCCTCATGGAGCGCACCGAAGCATGTAAGTAACATCCATTATTAACCAAAACGGGTCAGATATAAAACTAAGAAAGACACTGGGAAACTATGTTAATTTAATGTAAAAAAAAAAAACAACAATCCGTGAATAAAAAACAGTGGGTGTCACGAAATATACAAAAGTAGATTATGGAGGAACTAGTGTTATTCACACACAACTGTGTACAGAGAGAGCGAGATAGGAGGAAGGGGCCTGTAGTATACTAGTAACACGAAAACTATAGAGCAAACTACACAGTTTAGTCTGTGGCATGCAATTTATTCAACGCTTTTTTGTGTTCCCGATCTATATAAGCGAATTATAGGCGTTCGGGCATAACGAAGACCTGCTGCAGATGATAAAGGTTAATGACAGACCATTTTGGGCTAAATAAACAAAAGTTTGTTAATATTTATCAAATTGTATTTCATTATGATTTTTACTCAAGGTTTGAAGAAATCCACGTTTTCGGTTTAGCGGGGAGCCTTAACAAACTGATCAGAATGCGTTACAAATCTCCAGTCCCTGGTACCTAAGCAGCTATTGAAGTAATCATAAATTCCCGGTAATGACAAAAGTCACAGTCATGGTATTTTAGCTCAAACAACCAAGGACATTCTCCATTATGTATTAGATTTCTACATAAGCATCGGAACTTTTCTGGTGTCAGTGTTAGTGAGATATGATGGTTGATGCTAGTACCTGTCGAGTCATTGTGCTGACGTACGTCTGTTTGGAACATTGTTTATTAAAACACATAAATATTCTTCAAATACATGAATATGTAACTGGAATATCCACTACCTCTTGGATAACACTTTTTTTTTAATTACGAGGGGTAGGGTGAAGTATTACAACGAAAGGATATGAAAAAGATGCAATTTGATTAATTAATGGCTTTGTCTAAAAATTCTTTATTCAATTTGTTACTACACAATTAGTCAAAAAGTTAAAAATTTCATGATACCATTAGGACAGTAACGCTTTACTTTCAAGTACGTTTCAAAGTTAAAAGGCTTTGTAGCAATAAGAGTGTGGCCTCCATAACACCAAAATGTTGCTTATTTATATATAAGAGGTAGTTGGAAGACAATTCCCAATGTAAAATAATAGCGTTTGTTGTATTTTAGACCTCAGTTAAAGGGTCTTATTGAAACACTTTTAATATAGAATTGATAATATCAAAGGGAAAACAATTATATAACTGAAAAAAAAACCAACTTTACTCTCTCTTCAATTTAAATCTGTCGCGTAAAATTAAAACGATTGTATTCGGGAGGCAGCGCGTGATCCCACTTTTTTATTTTCATAAAGTATTGTCTTTAAATTATTTTCCAAAGATGCGTCAGCACATAAAAGGCAGGTGCTAGCACCAATAGGCCTAACCAAATCTGACTGGAATTATTTCCGGGAATTTCCTGCTTTTCTTGTTGACATTACCTTCCTGAATAATCTACACGCTGCGGTACATAATGATTGTCAGTATAAGCTTTATCAAAACTGAAAGAGTTCCACATAATGAGCCTGAACAAAATTTCTCAACTTTGTTATTGGGAAATTTGATAATTTTTATACGCCACAGAAAGTCTCTTTTAAAAATTTCAAGTGCTGAAAATTAATGGAATTTTTAAAATCATATAACTAACTACTTCGCTTGGAAAATAAATGATTTAAATTATCCATTTATTAAAATAGAAAAAAATACTTTTAAAAAAATTTCCCAATGAAAAAGGCCCTAAGTGCGTGGCAACCAGCTATCCAGTTCAATTTTTAAAATTGTCAGCCATTCTTCAAATGATTGTTCTCACATTGCAATTTGGTAAAATATAGCCTATTAAAAAATTATTGAACAAAAATTCAAATGGCTGTAAGCGTGGGAAAGCATGACTCAAACTTTTACTTCGTTATTATTATTGAAAAACTATCTATTAATTTCTCTCAAACCAGGAAGCAACAAGGCCCACTTTGAATGAAAGCTTCATAACCACGAAGTAGTACACAAGCGCCGGCTCGCGGTTGAGTGAATCAGGAAGCAAAACGACGACGCGGAACGCACAGCTATGACATCACAGAAGATCCAATTATGACATCAAGGAAGACATAATTATGACGACACAAACACCGGTAAAACCCTCGCTATGACGCTGACCCACAAACCTGGATTGAGATATGACGAAATCTAGTGCCATTGAGTCCGCTTAAGCCTGACAATCGTGGGTTTTTCCATAAGCTAAAAATACTCAAGATTTTTTTATGTCTTCCTGGTTTTGAAAACATATATGGCGTTTTGGTGCACTTTATAATAGCTGCTCTGCAGACTTGTCACATCAAGAAATATAGAAACAAGCAAAAACAAGCAACAGGGATAACGAAAAATCCCCAAACAGCAGCAATATTAATTACAACAACAACAACAACAAAAACAGAAACACTTTCATGATAATGAGTTAGCTCTTGAGAGTCTACTTGTGAGCACTAAGCAGTGAATGTATTACTTGTACTACGAAAAACCAAAGGTCAATGAACCCCGTAGATTCCAACATTAAATATCTAGGAAAATGATACTTATCACACTTATTGCTTGAAAGCCTAAAAAGATCGCGCATTATATCGCGATACAGGTTTATGTTTTGGCCAAATATTAATTTTGGTTAAAGTTTGTGTAACAACAGCTTAAAAATGCCTACGACAGCAGTTCATTTAGTAAATAAAATTAAGTTACGGATCATAAAACTAACAAAGGAATGGTCTTGATTGCTGTGACTTCAGCATTAAGTATTGAACTATAGATCTTGCACCCTCACAGTAGAAAAAATATTCAGACATTTTTCTCAGTATTACCTCTATCTACAGTAATTGTGTGTGTGTGGGGGGAGGGGGGGGAAGGGGGGTAGCTATGAGCCTTTATCTTTTATCATCTTAAAGGATCCCGCTTTATTAAGCCAAATACATGTATTGCAAAGATTACACAATTATGTTTGTTATCAATCAAGCGGACGACAGTTGCCCCAAAAACTGCAGCAATCATTTTCTTTCGCACACCCAGTTCCCATTATTTGCTTTCTTTAGTAAAAAGTAGAAGAAAACGAAACTGGACAAAACTGAGTTAAATAACCACCACAGGCCTACTTGCTCAGTGGCTAAAGCGTGAATACTTTGAATGTTTAGACATGCATCTGATTCACTCTGGTTCAAATAGAAAAGTTGATAAAGAATTTAAATCTTTCCTAGTTTTATTTATACCAACTCATCGAGTTCAACTTTTTATCTAAGGTTATATGGGGTCTTTTCGTATCTGCATTGTTTGAAAGCAAGCTCAAGGCCATGTGAGAACATTTTTTATCATAAATTTGATTAATCTGACCTGTTATTAGTAAAAAAGAAACCCAATTAACTATATTGGTCAAAAACAAGACTACCGTAATGAAGATATTCTCACAACTTCAATAAGTCAAGCCTCCTTCCACAATTTTTCTTCTCCGACCCAAGACAGTCAATAAAGAGTGCCGAGATGTGTGAAATTTCACTCCTCAAGAAGATAAGTCCTGTCCCGCGGCTTGAACGCTCGTCAGAGACCCGCTTAGACTGGTAGGCTAGGCGATCGGAGTTTTGATATTCAATTCAATTCAACTCAAGTTTTTTCAATCAATACAAGGTTACATTAGAACATGTATTGAAAATAAGCAACGCTCAGTCAGGCTGACAGATTCAAACACTATTAATATTATAGTAAAGTACACTTTCATAGGTTACCGATAGATGTAATTAAGAAATGAAATGTTATCTCTCTTTCTCTTCCTCTCTCTCTCCCTCTCTCTCTCTCTCTCTCTCTCTCTCTCTCTCTCTCTTTCTTTCTTTCTTCCTCTCTCTTTATCTGTGTAGCATTCTCTCTCCTTTGTCACAGCGAACAAGGGGGCCTAGATAGCTCAGTTGGTAGTGACCTCGCTCCGTGGCCCAGAGCCAAGGTCGCGAGTTCGAAACACAGCCGAGCACAGTCCGGGTCCCTACTGGTTGGGTCGGTGTCAGTATAATGTGACCGGCTGAGGATAAGTCATGGTACCCCCGCTAGTCTCTGGGTGGCAGCCCATACATTGTCATTGGGGCCCAAGCCCTGAGAGCACCTTTGAAGTGGAATTGGGCTTGTAAAAATATCCTTCAATAAATCAATCACAGCGAACAAGAAACGCATGCACTCCTCTTAACACATCCCGCTCAACGAAATACCTTACCCTAATGTGTCCTTAATTTAATCAAAAGATTCAATTAGAAGAATCTCTTAATTCTAGTTCCATTAAAATGTTTTACGGCTTGGGGAAAGAAGCTATTTACTAATCGTTTATTTGCTGGTATATTTATTTATGTTAGAGATCACTGTAAGAGCAAAGCTATGCTATTTATTTGAACTGACTTGGATTGCAGAAAGCCAGAGTTGAAAAGCTCTCATGTTGAATGAAGTGTTATGATTTTAGACAACACCCTGTAGGCCACAATCTTTATGTTTAACAATAACACTGTATCTTCAGTGGGTCGGTCACAGCACGACCTGCACTGACTGACCAAACCGTCGAACAAATTGATGTCTCACTTTCACATCCTCCTACATGATTAAATTTTTTCACACTGGCCTAACAGGAGCCGGTCCTCAGTTCTAACTCACTCCAGATTGCTTTTACACAAATTTGTCGACACTTACATGGTGGGTCCCGTGATAATCTAACTACTGGGCCATCCAGCCCAAATATAAACAAACTTGTGCACAAGTATCAAGTTGATCTATCTCTTCCATTTATGGTATGAGTTAGAACATAAAGCAATCTCAAAAAACATTTTTGAAGTAAAGGATCGCTATTGTACGCGAGAGTGTTAAGCATTAGGCTGTGAGAGATGTCTGCAGTTTTGGATAAGTGGCCTATTATTGAAACCGCCTCGGTTTGACCAACAGCTCGAGACCATCGAACTAAGCAGGCCGAATCATAAAAATACATGTAAATATAAACACCGAATTACATAGAGTTGTAATTTGTATGGTGTTGATCTAACCCATCTTACTTTTTGTACAGTATTCAGGCTAAAGTAGCATTAAATACGCATTTTCGACGAATGGGCCACTCAAGATTCAATGTTAAAAATAGGAACTGTGGAATTTGCTCACATCCAGTTATTTGACCCTTAGTCCGGAGTTCGCGCCTCTAACTATAGGTCGCATTTGCCAAAATATGTTGAGAACACAATATTTTCTTAACTATAGTATTAGCGAAATGATATGGACCAGTTATTACACTCTTAAGCCTATATCAAAATCATTATTTTTGTGGTGTGACTGGGCATGTTAAATCTCGTGGCATCGCTGGTAGGATCGGGCTGCATGTGGCTAATGATAACATTTCTCGATCGCTAATTTTTTTTTTACTTTTCTTACATAAGGCTTTATTCGGAATTACTTTAGACTTTATCTTACGTTTTATCTCACTTTTTTTTTCTTTTTTATATTGTACAATATTTTATTATACTTTGTTATTACATTATATATTCCTGTGGTTTTATTAATATTTTTGTTATTGCTTTTCATTGTTGTCGGTGTTTGTTTCCATTTCATGTAACTGTCTTTATTTTTTTTCTTGGCCTGAAGAAGGCTTGAAGCCGGTACAGCAGCTGATTTGATTCGTGTGTACTTTCAAGCTGCAATATTACCTTGCGCCTACCCTTATCTGCGCTTGCTTATTTGCAATGCTTTGAAGTTGGAGCATGATTTGTTACTGTATTTTCATGCCTTTAAAGGAACTCTTAAGTTAAAATCGTTGCACAATGATGGGTCAACACCTGCCTAGAAAGACGGCCAATACTAAAACGACCACCAATCTCATCACGTCTTTCCCAAACTAGAGATAACAACGACATGCGAGAATCCAAGTATTAGTACTATTACCCACGCCTGTCCTGTAAGGAAACCGATCGTGCAGGACAACAAAACTGCCCTCACGCAAATAATACTCGTCCCTATAGTCGTGTGAGTTCCCTTGCCGTTTATAAACCAGGAAGTCAGAATGGAGACCGAAAACCGGCTATGGATACCAAATTAAGCAACCTTATCTGCTCTGATATGATTCTGACAACACGTTCATATCTCGTTCAACTCACACGGCTTATCAATGTGGTGGGTGTTGACTGCACGAAAGCAGCATTTCTGAACTACCGACTTTTAAAATGTCGACAACCCATCCGTTAAAAATATTCGAGTATCTTGACAATGCTATGAGACCTGAAAAATAAGAACCTTTTCCCATCACACCGCATCCGTTCGATGCGGCGCCTGTCTATTCCGCCCGTACACACCGCATCTCGTTGATGATTGACCTACATTTACCGTTAGAGCCAAGCCGCATCGGTCCGATGATCCCATAGTTTCACTTGTCTCTGCAATTTTTTTCATCTCGAAATTACAAAATAAAGATATATTATGTTTTTCTGTGTTCCTGTGTTCGGAATTTCCATCCATACCAAACACATAGCAATAAAATAATGCTGTGAATTTTGGTGATTTTTTTTAAAATGCCTGAAAAACGTGCGTACGCAGGGAATAGCCAGCCAGGCAGCCTAACGCGCACAGGGAATAATGGAAGCTAAGAGCGTGCGATGGGAATTTAATCGATTTTTTACCCCACGTAATACCCTAAAACAAAGGGAAGATGCGTTGACTTAAGCATGCCTATTCCTTTGAGAATGGTCTTTAAAGTTGATGATGGAAAATGTAAAAACGCGTAAAAACGCCCTGTAAAGGTAGATTTATTACTCTTTTTCTCTTTATATTTTCAATCCTTTGAAATTCCTTTACTTAAGCTTATTTTTTCTCTATATATTTTGAATCATAAGAAATTCCTCTAGAAATCCCCAAAATTTCTGAAAAATGTTTTGCATTTACATACAATATTTAATGTTAAGAAGCTCACAAAGTTGCAGTGCTCAAAATGTCAAAACTTTGTAATGTGAAAATTGCGACATCCGACTCAATGGCGCTGGTTGCGAAACATTTTTCAATCGTGAGACGACGATATTTTGGCTACATCTACATCAACATATGACAAAAAATTTATAATGGCATAGATGATAACAGTTAAAGTAAAAATAACAGTTAAAACTGTGATAATTGAATTGCTACTACAATCTCTGCTACTGCAAACATAACAGCAACAACAACAACAAGAGCAACAACAACTACTACAACTACTACTACTACTACTACTACTACTACTACTACTACTACTACTACTCTATTAGTTTTTCTAAATAACATCACTAAACATCTAGATGTACCAAAATCTTATGCTAGGGTACTTTTTATAGACTTTTCATCGGCTTTTAATACGATTCAATCTCATCTCCTGGCGCAGAAATTAATTGCACTCAATGTTAACACATCAACAATCTTATGGATCATAGAATTCCTTACGCATAGAACACAATATGTTGATTTAAATGGTAAACGTTCGGACTTCGGAGACACTAGTAACAAACACAGGTGCGCCCCAGGGGTGTGTTGTCTCCAGTTTTATATTCAATCTATACTAATGATTATAGAACAAAAGATGAAAATATCTGTCTCATTAAATTTGCCGATGACACTACTTTGCATGGTCTCTTAAGCAACTCCGAGGAAGTCTACAGGTCTGAAGTTAATAGATTCTGTGAATGGTGCAAGAACAACCATCTTACTTCAAACGTAGACAAAACAAAAGAAATAGTTTTTGATTATAGAAGGAAGAAAGAACCTCTTAACCCACTATTAATCGATGGGAAAGTTGTATCTATTGTCGATAGCTACAAGTACTTAGGTCTAAAAATAGACTCTAAACTAAATTGGAGCAATCACGCTGTTTGTAAAATGGTTAACCAAAGGCTATACTTTCTACGAAAATTAAGGTCGTTTAAAGTCAATCCTGAAATTCTTCTCTTGTTTTATTTATAAAACATTGAAAGCATCATCACTTATGGTATAAATTGCTGGGGATCGTCGATCATGACAAAAGATAAAGAGAGGATAAACAGATTAATAAGGAAGTCTGAAAAGATTCTAAAAAGAACACTTACACCAACAGATTGCCTGTCTGAAGACCACGCTGTGAAGAAAGCTAAAACAATTCTAAAAGAACTAACCCATCCGTTAAATAAACAGTTCCTCCTATCCTCTCGTAGTGGCAAGATCATACAACCAATTGCAAAAACAGAGAGATATCGAAGATCCTTTATTCCATCTACATCTGCGCTACTGAGAAGACTTAAGTCTTGCGATACATAGGCAGCTGGAACGTTAGGCAATTTTACAACGATATCCAATTTATTGTATGCAATAGGATGTATTTATAGAATACATTGTAGTGTACAAATGTTAAACTTTATTTTTAAGTAGGTACATGTGTGGAAAAATGAAATGTTTGTCATAAACTTATATATGTAATATAACGCTGTCCAAGACAAATGTCCCACTGGGACGAATAAAGATTCATCTTATCTTATCTTATCTTACTACTACTACTACTACTACTACTACTACTACTACTACTACTACTACTACCACTACTACTATTACTACTGCTACTACTACTATTACTACTGCTACTTCTACTACTACTACTACTATTACTACTACCACTACTGCCACTACTACTACTACTA
>BMAT01012959.1:16326-28545 GCA_019649035.1 Elysia marginata
ACTACTACTACTATTTCCGTTCTGTTTTGTTTCGTTTTTGCTTGAAATACTTTGTTGCCACAATAGCCATATTGTGAATGAATCAATGCAGCTAAAAAAGTTTCCTAATCAAGGGGCGATAACAAAAATTAAAGAAATCGAGCTTCTTAATTTTATCCCTTAGCGTTCTTACCCTTAATCTTGGAAACGCCTGGTCGCCGAAAGGCATGGCTCTGTGCGGAAATGACTTAAACGTTTTATTTTAGTGTAATATAGTGGACCCGGTCCTGGTAATGAAATTAAAATTATAAGGATATAACTATCTAAGTGTTACACAGTTTTAAAAAATATCAGTTGAGTTCATTGCTCAAATTTAGAATTTACATAAATCTTCTCATGTACACTGATAAAAGGCGACTTTGCAAATAAGTTGCGTTATTTCGGCTATGATTTCAAAAAGTAAATCTTTGTTTCTAAGCTACATTTCGCCAATAACAAAACAGAGCTTTTAATTTGATACACAAAATATGAATTAAAAACCAAGCAGAAATGAATTAACATGTTGGGCATGTTTTTTTTACTTAAAAAAACAAAACAAACAATAGCTTAAAAACCCAGTGAGTTTTTTTTTTTTTACCACAAGTTGTCAATTAAATCACATGTTGGGCATACTATATAATTGCGCAGTCAAAATGCTTGGCCAGTGTAAGGTTTTTAGAATTCAGCCACAACATTCATATTTAATAAGAATATAATTAACAATACATAACATTCATAATGAGCAAAATCGCCGCATTTTTGTGTTGCTCTATATGCTTTACATTCACACCATCAGTTCATTCTTACCGTACATTACATAAAAACTTCAATTGAAGATTGTTAAAAGGTCTAAAAATCTGATAAATATAAGGAAATGGTTTTAAAGTTTGCGCATATGAAGGAATATGTATGCATGTATAACATAAGTATGTAATTATATGGTGTATAATTATAGAACATTTTATATAGCTGCCACAATTACATTAATTAATATTTGGCACAGGCCGCTGAGACAATATTGGTCTTAGCTGCCATCAGTCAAAAATATTTAGGTTTCTTAAAAAAACTGTAACATTTTTTAAAAGAAATTTGAAAATACTGATCAGAACGGTAGAAGAAAAATGTGACCGGAATTAGTTACTTTGAAAAAAAGGGAAAAAATGTATGAACTATAATTGTCTGCAATCAGTAAGACAGGTGAAATTGGGAAAAGACTTAGCTGTTCTCCTGCGTTGATCATTAGAGACCTTAAGCACACGCACCGTGTCTCACTACGCGTACGTGAAAATCGGGAAAGCAGATCAAGGAAACTATAAAAATAATGAAACCAGTTTCTAAAAATAGACCCACAGACGTTCCCGTCATACTCGAAAAAAAAGAGACCTTTAGCACACGCACCGTGTCTCGCTACGCGTACGTGAAAATCGGGAAAGCAAATTGAGAAACTATAAAAATAATGAAACCAGTTTCTAAAAATAGACCCACAGACGTTCGCGTCATACTCACGCGTTGCTGCTTAAAGTCTGTAATACAGACTTTACGCACAGTCGCTAGGTTTGCAAAGACAAAAGGCGTGAAAATAAAAATAGAATTTATTTACAGACTTGAGCAAATATAAAAAATCCAGGAAAGTACTTACTCAACCTAATGTGAAGAAAGTACTGAGTCACTGTGAAGAAAGTAGACTACTAAGTCTTTAGGGGCAGTGTGGCAGAGTGGTTAGCCCGTCAGACTCGAGATCTGGAGGTCGTGGGTTCGATTCCCGACCATGCCATGTTGCAATTGCCTTAGGAAAGCAATTTACCCTAACTTTCCCCAGTCCACCCACCTGTAAAATGGGTAAACAGCTACCGGCAAATGAATTTGTGATATGCGCCTGCAACACCTTATGGGTTAAGAGTGGCCTTCAAATGTACTGATCTGCTGGGACATTAGTGGCGATGCTCTGTGGCGACACAGTTACGTTGAGTAACGAAGTTAAATTTCCGAAAGTGATTAATATAGTGTATAGAAATAAATAAAAATAGTCAAGTTACTGTGAAGAAAGAACTTAGTCAACCTACTGTGAAGAAGGTACAGGACAAAAAAGGAGTAAAATCATAATCAAGGTACCTGTAAACATACGGTGACAAGAAGTCACCATACTGACTACAAAATAGTCAAAGGCAAAAGAAAATACATGTACAGAGTGCACTAGAAAACGTCTAGTCATCTAAACAAAACAACAAAAAAACAACAAAAAACAAAAAACTACGGACACACTAAAGGAAAACAAATAATTAAAAAAACATAAGGGCTAAAAACTGGCAGGTGAAGGCCTCAGTTAGCAAGGAACCAAGATAGTAGGAAAAAAAGAAACACCTCGAAGAGGAAATATTATCTCTAGTATAAAAACAACAGAAAGGGGTTAAAATGTGACGTGAGAAGTCAGAGGTCTGAATACAAAATAATTAATAGGTTAAAGGATGAAAAAAATATTTATAAAAACTTACAAAAATAAAATAAAGTATTGATTTTCCTGTCCAGTAACGATTGTTTGTGGGGGACATATGTTGAACATTTATCCCTTCAGGTGCTAAACTACCCAGTTAAAATATCAGCCGTTGCTCACAATCAAAGCGTGACTTGGCACCACCTCTCTAACTCTAAGAACGCAATTCTAGAACCACTATATCAGTACAGCCTTGGTGGCCAGAAGAGCGAAATGTAGACAAACGGGTTTTTGAACTCCGTTATACATACATCGCGCAAATGTTCGCTAAAACGGGTCGCCAGATTACGGCCTGTTTCACCAATAAATACCATGTGACATCTCTTACTTTAAGGTTGCGACCAGTGCAGGTGAATGGTCAACTCATGAGGGTTTTTTTTTTCAAGAGAAAGTTACTCAAGGAATATAATTCATAGAAAAAACCTAATAGTTTGAAATTAAGTAAAAGCTCGGTTTCTGAAATTTCATGTATTCATTTACAGTTATTAACACATTCTATAACTAAATTCAAGGATCCAACTTTACTATAAATGTTTTTTTTTCAACCACGAGGTAAACAGATACAAGTTAAGTGTTGCAAAAGACAATTTTGTTGAGCCTGAGCTCAACACCAACAGCTGTCAGCCATGTTGGACCGGAAGGTAAAAGAAATAAAAGAAATAATAACGGATCATTTCAAATTGAAATTTAGAGATGACAGCACAGAAGATATCCAACCATTCGATGGACAACCGAGACCACTCCTGAATTGCATTACTCAAAAAGAAGTAAGAGACAGCATCAACAAACTAAATAATGGACGCGCTCCAGGAACATACAATATATGTAACCAATACATCAAATATGCGCCACCCATGCTAGATAAACAAATCGCGCAAATTTTAAATAAGACATTCGAATCGCATGAACCCTTGAGGATAAGCGACGGCCTCCTGGTAACTCTCCCAAAACCAGGAAAAGCAAAAGGACCACCATCAAATCTAAGGCCAACAACTTTGCTGACCTCTCTTAGGAAGATCCTTTCAACTATTGAGCTAAGCTGTATTAGGCCAAAAATAGAAGTATATTTGCCGACCAGTCAAAGCAGATTTAGACCTAACCGTAGCACATCAGACGTAATATGGGCGCACAGGTGGCTAACAGCAAAAGTTCAAAAAGATGCAAACCTGGAAATAAACGTCACTGGCATTGACACGTCAGCCGCTTTCGACACAATCAATAGAAAAGAACTACTGACAATTTTAAAAGAAATCGTGGAAGAGAACGAGCTGCACATCATTCAGTTTCTACTGAGCGAAACCACACTAGATGTCAAAGTGTACCCAAGAAACTCCCTTTACCACCAACATCGGAACACCACAAGGGGACAGTCTAAGCCCAGATCTTTTCATAATCTATTTGTAATTTGCTCTAAAAGATATCAGGAGTGCGCAGAACAGCTCACAGCAGCCAGTTCATTGTATGCCCTCTGAAATAATTTATGTGGACGACATTGACTTCATAGGAACAGAAGAGTATACGCGTCGGGGATATTGAAAAGAACCTAAAAACGCATAACTTGAAAGTGAACCTCGACAAAAATAGCATACGTGCGTGAGAAAAGACACCGAAGAATGGAAGATCTCTAAAAAAGTTGGTTCACTTCTAGGAAGCAAAGAGGATATTGAGCGCCGAAAACAACTTTCAAACATCGCGCTTCACAAACTAACAAATATTTGGTACAGAGCAAACAAAACAAAACAGAAAACTAGACTCTAAGTTTACAATGCTTTAGTTAAATCGATACTATTATACAACTGTGGCACATGGGCTTTGACAAAAACAGACAAGGACAGACTCAACGCATTCTATAGAAAACAACTCAAAAGAATCCCTAAAATCCAAAAATATAAAACCATTCACTTTACAAAAAATGTGAAGTTCCTCTATCGCTCCAAGTATTTGAATCTAGATGGAGACCGTTTGGACACATTCCGGCAAACGAAGCAATGCAGTTCTATTTTGTAGAAAACAACAAAAGACCAAGGGGTAGACCAATAACAACACTTCCAGTTACTTTAAATAACGACCTCAAACAAGTTCCGGGCGAGAAAATGACTTTAACATCACAGAAAGACCTGGATCTAATTCGAGACGAAGGGAGGACCTTCATCGCGGAGATAAGAAGAGGAGCAGCCGAAGCTGTGCGGTCAGACGATCATACAAGCGAGCGGTTATAAGTCAAGTAAATCAAGTCACGAGGCAAACATTTTACCATCGCAAAAATAATTTCTGTTTGAACCGTGATGTTAAAGAAAGACAACCCTATCATGTGCCTAAATTCTTCAGTAGATGCCCCTTTTCGCATGGAGGCATAGTAGTAACAGCAGCAGCAGTAGTAGTAGTAGTAGTAGTAGTAGTAGTAGTAGTAGTAGTAGTAGTAGTAGTAGTAGCAGAACTGCTACAACTATTATATTACTACTATTACCACAAGTAGTTGTAGTAAAGCAAGTCAATTTTTTTAAAAAAAAGGTATATATATATTTTAGCTCTAAAATTATTGACAAAACAAGTGAGCTGTCGGCTTAACGCCTTCGTCAGACAAAAAAAAAACGAAAAAAAAAAACGTGTAAGAGCTCAGACATTTACATAAATGTGGACAGGACTAACAATAAAAGAAAAGCAATAATATTATTATAAAAAAATATAAAATATGAATGATGAGATGAAAATAAAAAAACCCCTAGAAATCTAGATATAAATCTATCTGCAGGATAAAAAAGAAAAAAAAGGAAAAAAGGGGGGAGGGGGAGGGGTGGGGGCACTAGGAGGAAGGGGCATGAGGATCCACGAAATTGTAACTTAATTACATCGTGAAAGAAATGAAAAGAACTATCAATGAAAAACGAGGATTCTTTTAAAAAATAAGAATGTATCAACAAGATCTAGATCTAGACCTATCTGGAATGAAAAAGACAGATAAAGAACGACTTATCTTTTTCCAGCGCAGATCTTGTAATCAAGGAAGCCCAAACGCGTCAAGATGACAAACATAGTAGAGAATTAACGCAAAATAGTGCCATACATAAAAACTCGTAGGAAAATTCAATTTTGACGCATGGCTGAAGAGTGTGCAACAACAAAAGTTTGAGACCAAAATAGACCCTAATAGTATTACAGACTAGAGGATGAACTAAATCGAGAAAAGTGCTAAGTCGTCCTACCGTGATGAAAGTACAAAGCAAAAAATCTATACCTATGAGCAATGAAAGCAAAGAGAGAATAGAGGGTTTACGAACACAAGTAAAGGGGTAAAACCATAATGAAGATATTGATAAAGTTACCATACCAAGAGCTTAGCATACGACCGACAAAAAAGACAAGGACAAAAGAGGAGAAAAAAAAAAGTAAATATTCAGTAAGCTAGGAAAAAGTCTACTCCACGAAAGAGACAATGGATATCCTTAGGAGGAAAACAAGCAAATAATCAAGAAAGAAAGCAACATTAACAATAAAGGGTTCAAATTTGGCAGTAGAAGGCCACAATTAGAAAAAAAAAACCTGGATGGTGAAAAAAAAGATATTATAGCTCCGGCCTAACTTAAAACAAAATAATAAATAAATAAAGAAATAAAGAAATAGAAACCAAGTAAAATAATACTACTACTTGTAATACTACTTGCAGGCAACGAGTTATTTGCGGGGGAAAATATGTTGAACATTCATCCCCTCAGGTGCTAAAGTACCCAGTTAAAAAATAAGCCTTAGCTCACAATCAAAGCGGGACTTGGCACCAGCTCTCGAAGAACGCAAACCTAGCACCTCCATGTCAGTACAGCCTTGGTGGACAGGAGAGCGAAAATGTAGAGAGGCGGGTTAATGAACTGGTTATTTTTTTTATTTTTATCTTATCATTCTTATTATAGTTTTTACAAGAATATTATTGCTTTTCTTTTACTGTTAGTCCTGTTAGTACGGTACTGTTTTTTGTCTGACGAAGTGGTAAAGCCGACAGCTCACTTGTTTTGCCAATATTTTTAGAGCTAAAATATATACCTTACTTATAAAAAATTGACTTGCTTATCCACACAGCTCTACTGCGACTCCTGTTCAAGTAGTTGTAGTAGTAGTACTGTTACGACTAGTGTTAGGAATAGTAGTAGCAGTAGTAGTAGTACTCGTGATAGTAATAGTAGTAATCGCAGCAGCAGTGGTAGTATTAGTAGTGGTACTGCTATTACTATTAATAATAATACAATAGGGTACTGCTACTACTACTAGTAGTAATAGTAGTATCAGTAGTGGTAGTAGCAGCAGCAGCAGCAGCAGTAGTAGTAGTAGTAGTAGTAGTAGTAGAAGTAGTCGCAGCAGTAGCAGTAGTAGTAATAGTAGTCGCAACATCAGTAGCAGAAGTAGTAGTACTGCTACTACTATTACTGTTAGTAGTAGTAGCAGTAGTACTGTTATTTCTACTGGTAATAATACTACTACTAGCAATAGTAGTACTCGTGGTAGTAGTAGTAGCAATAGTAATAGTAGCAGCATTAATAGTAATAGTAGTAATAGTAGTAGTATTAGTAGTAGTAGTAGTAGTAGTAGTAGTAGTAGTAGTAGTAGTAGTAGTAGTAGTAGTAGTAGAAGTAGTAGTAGAGTTAGGTCCCTGATAATTAGGACCAATTTTAATGTCAAATTATCCGTATTTGGGGTTATGAATATGTTGACAGAAAAGAAAGGTCGGTAATTAAGTTCCAGTTAAACATGTATACGAGTTATTCAGGTATGACTTATCTGGACTGAACTGCAGTTTTTTACATACTTTTAATTGTTCAAAAGTCATGTATACATGACACCATTTAACTTCAAATTTGTTATCAGAGTTGTAAATAGCTGATGAGAAAAAGGTGACGTGAGACTCTTAGTATTTGGAAATATTTTTGTTCTAATTTTTACCAATAGATATGTAGACTAAGTATGCAAAGGCAACTCTCTAATGGGCTCTTAAGAGAGGGAATGGGACTCCTTTTATATTCAATCATCGAGAGTTTCTTGTAAGCAGGTGTTGAATTATTTCTTGATTATTTTTTTCATTAAAGTTTAAACTGACAAGAAATGTGAGCTGTAGTTCTAACTTTGAGACAAAAAAGCTGATACCAGCTTCAATCTAAAAGATTTACAACCCTGACTGTTCTATCACATTTTGTTAAATTTTAACTTCGCATTATCATTATGATCTCTTTGTTGTCGCATCCTAATTTTAAGTGTTTGATATTGCACTTCTCCACCTTGTTATAATTATTGTAGACCTATCACTTCTCTTTTTTTAGTAAATATTTTTTGGTGCTAAGGTAGATCTCGTTTCCATGCCGTGTGGTATAAAGATCAGTCCAACTCAGTGATTGGCATTGCCGGAAGCTTTGAAAAATAGGACTACCAAGTCAGCCATGATGAACCGGAAATAGGCTCTCCTTTTCCTGATAATTGGAAAGCAAAATGAGATATTCATCAGTGAACATCGGTTGAAAAGTCAATTCAACTTGTGAACACGCGTGTTTTGATTTCCGTCTAGCCATGAAAAGCCAATGAAAGGTTTTAATCTTAAATTAATTACACAGGGCCGGGGATATTTTTTCTGAATAGCATTCGCTTAAATTCTGGAAAAAAAAAACCCAGGAATTTGTGAAAGTTGTGATTACATGTCATTCTGTACGAGTGTTATTCGTTTCCATTTCAGTATTTCTTTTCCTATCACCCTCATTTCGATTTTATTACAGCCTTGGAACCATACATTGTGCCAGGAAAAAAACCACGGACACTTACACTACAGTAAGCCCAAGCGACTAGAAAATAGCAAGAATTAAACCTACACCTGATGGACGAGAACTGTTATTTGAATCACACGGAAATGGAAAAACTCAGTGCAAAAATATTCTTGCAGCGGAAAACTTATGGCAGCACAATTTTTATTTATTATTGATATTTTTTTCTTTTGCTGATTCAAAACTTGGTCCGTCAGTGCATATTTCTAGAAATAAAACTTGGGCTCCGTATCATTATTGAGTGAAGTAATCAGGACGACGGAACAGATTTGAATAAGACGTAACCTTAAACTAGCATTATCTAATACATGTAAAGTGCAATTTTTTCTATATTACCCCCCCCCCTCTCCCTATAAACAATCGCGGTTTAGTGTTTTCTGTTATTTAAAAAAAGCAATGTCAATTTATTTGATCTTTCACCATTCCCAATACAAAACGAGGTTCTACCTGGTTTGGACGAAAAAGCAAATAAATAAACAGTAACGAAAGCAACAGCAGAATTTGCCTTATCAGATCATCTTGGGATCTAATGAAATTCCATTTCTACAATGAGAAGAAGCCTGCACAGTTAGTAAGTGGGGAGAGACTTAAAAAAAATCGACGATCTAACTACATTAGATTAAAAATGTCTATTATCAAAATGGTGATGGTGATGATGATGACGTTCATGATGAAGGTGGTGATGATAAAGGCAATCAGATTGATAAACTGACACAACCCACAAAATAACACAAGGGATAAAGACAACACCAACTCGAGTTTTTGCTTCGTCATTAAATTTGTATTAAGAGTGCCTCCTTCATTTACCCTTCACGACATTGTATGAAAAATACATGTAATTGCATCACCAATGGAACACAAAGGTTGAAAAAAAAGCAAATGATGTTAACAAATTACGCCACTCTCTACATTTACACATATAGAAATGTTGATGTTGTTGCCTAAAGCTGATTGAGTAAAGATACTACAGCTTATCTATAAATGTGGTGACTTATGATACTCCAGAATATGTCTACATTGAAAAGACAAAAACAAACAATAACATGTTCATGTAATTATAAAATGTACATTGGTAGGGTAATGGCCATGCATTTTATGAGAAGATTGTTTAGACATAAATATTGTTTTTACAATAATTATACATGAGTTTTACATAACTAATTTGTGCACAAAAAGTATGCCCTATGAAGTAACATTCCCTGAAAGTTGTAGAGAGAACAACAGTGCCAGATTCTTTATTTTTTTTCTGTGTGAGATTTTAAAAATAAAAAAGCCTGTAGGCAGTAAAGACAATGTTAAAAAAACTGATCGATTCTTGTGTCTTGGCTAGTCCATGTTGCTATATCGCTAAAGATTGGAAAAGAGGAAAAAGTCTACTTTCAAAAGTTATTGTCTAAGATCAAATTTTCAATAGTAAACATCCAACAATTCCACATATATCAAATTTTAGGCCACAATACTCAAAAGGCCTGTCGGTCAAAACGTAAACAAACTGGTGCATGAAAATTCAAATGATCTATCTCCTTTGAGTTTTTAGTATAGTTGGCCAAGTGAGCACTCAACCAGTACTTTACTGTTATGGGCCGGCCCAAAACAAAGTTAAACATAAAATATAGGAAATGTTGACATCTACTCACGTTGGAGCATTCGGCCTGTCCTACAGCAGCCTAGATCAAACCATTTAAAATTGGTTTTAAACAAAACTAATCCTTATTCCAAAAAATATCTGACCAGCTGGCAGCTTCCCAATTCTTTAACAAATTACAATTGACCCATATTTAACTAAAGCTACAATACAAAATAGGCCTATCCCTTTTAAAAGCATTTCAATTTTAACTCCCTTTTTAGTCTTTGATATACATTTGAGAAAAAGTCCAGCGTGTGAATTTTGGAAAGCAGAGAGTGTTCAAATCTTTTCTTACAGTATTTTTAAATCAGAACAACACTTGAATCTTTCAGATTAAAGAACTATGCAACTACTATTGTCCAAATCAACATAAAAATCCAGTGCTGGAAATATCAATACCCTTCAATTGTCAAAAAAAAAAAAAGGTCGACAAACTTGCAGGCAGCAATAAATCTTTTTTCCTTTAAACTAAGCAGAACCTGGCATCATTAATGATGATAGGTAAATTGCCACATCAAAGATAACTTTAATGTGTGCGGATTCCTTATGAATGCAAGTCATCTGCCATGTGCGATGCATAATCCAATGCAGGCATGGAAATCATACAGTGCTCTTTGGATATCCTAACCGAACCCCATTGGAATTATCGAAATACAGTGTATCAATATATAATCATATTGGTATAGGCCTACGTAATAAAACTGGAAGGATAAGAATCAGTAATGGGAATAAAATTATAGTTGGAATTTGACAAATAATCGAATTACCTGTACCTGTAAACTATATTCACTTGACAGTATGAACTTTTTTGAAAAGTCTTACCATTGCAAACATTTTACTAAAGTAAAAAAAAAACAACAAAACTAAGTGAAACATTTTCTTAAAATCTAACAAATAAAAAAATCTTAGAGATTGGAAAGGCGTGGGTAATCTCTTTAAAATACCTTTTAAATACAACGTTTACACATATTGTTTAAAAGAGTAAAGCTACAGACATGTATATGAAAATGCAATGCAACAAAGTGTTTTCTAAACATACATAATATGATTACCTATAAGCATAAAATATATCTAGTTTAATTAATAAGGTAAAAAAGGTCTAAGTTTCTAAGAGTAAGAGGGTGTGTAGATATTTACCACTTCTGACCAAATGTATCGAATGTTAGATGAAGAAACAAGTTTGAAATTTAATACAGAAGTTTAATTCTACACTTAGAACTCATGGGTCTTACACAAGGTATAGATTCAAATAATTTATGTACTGGTGTTTCTCACAAAATTTAAGGACAAACCTTGTTTCCTTTCTATTCAACTCACTTTCAATTCAGAGGCAAACTTTTTTATTTGTTTTATTCAAAGGTGTGACCATTAGGAGACAAAGACAAACACATATCACAAAATTGTGATTGGGTGAATTGTTTCAATTAAGCCATACATCATTATACATGTACCATTAAAAAATTCAGCAATGTACACACTTGTACAAAAAACATGGCCCTAATTTTTAGATGTCCTCAAAGCCTGTGAATCTGGCTTGATTGAAAGCACAATAATATATTTGTATTTTGTTGAAAACCATGTTTCTAGTATTAGATTTTAAACAAGTTTGATCAATGATTAGGAATAATTGGACTAATCAGGCATACTCTAGACCAGTGCCTGCGGATTAAAACTCAGGACAAACCACAGGGATACCACCTCTCTGTGTTAAAAATTGTTAAAATTTTATGCATACACAGGCATCAATATAAAAACCAGTCGGCCTGCATGTGCAAGTACAAAGATAGATCAAGAGTTTGAATTTTATAGAACTAATCTAGACCTAGCCCTAAAATTTCATGAATCTTGTAAATTTGCCTGGGTCTAACTGCATATTCATGTGGGCTGTAGAACAAATCACAATACAGATGCATGTACAACCTAAAAAAAAAAACAAACAGGAAAAGCACAACACATACTGTTCTTATGAAAAATGTACAGACACAAATTTACAAAAAAAGCAAACTATATCAGCTGCCTCTGATGGAAAGCACATCCAATAAACCTTTGCAATGTTACATAGGTTTTTATGCTCGTAACAACAAGCATAAAATACAAGAGCCAATTGTTGTTGTACTTGATAAGATGTGTCTGACAATCTATCCTAATTAGTCAAAGTTCAAAATTGAAATGTAATAAAAAGGCCACAATTTCAAAGAATAATTTTTTTCCCATTAAAAAACGAACAAACAAAAAGTCAATGCACTTTCAGAGAATCATGATTATTCCATGCAATTTTATCCAGTGTC